>PVIH01004362.1:0-141737 GCA_004025045.1 Sigmodon hispidus
TCTTTTTGTTTCAATTGTATTGATTTCAGCTCTAAGTTTGATTATTTCCTGCCGTCTACTCCTTCTAGGTGAGTTCGCTTCTAACTCTTCTAAGGCTTTCAGCTGCGCTGTTAGGTCTCTAGTGTGGGATTTCTCAAGGTTTTTCATATAGGCGTCTAGCGCTATGAATTTTCCTCTTAAGACTGCTTTCATTGTGTCCTACAAGTTTGGATACGTTGTAGATTCATTTTCATTGAATTCTAGGAAGACTTTGATTTCTTTCTTAATTTCTTCCTTGACCCAGAGATGGTTCAGCTGATTATTAAATATTACTCTCTATACCATTTTCCTAGTTTCATTAAGTATTTCTTATATCATTTTAAATTCATATATATATTTATAGCACTATAAACACATGATTATTCTTAATTCAGTATTTTCTGCCCTTTTTGAGCTTTTGATTTACCTGGAATTTATTATCATTTTCTACTGTTCTTCAGATTCAAATAGATAAAATTTATTATATGATGTAAATTTTCTTTAAACCATTAGCAAATTAGCTAATCTAGCTTTCTTAATTCTCTTTTTTAAATATACAATTTATATCTCCATCACCATGGAGCTCATGTATATAAATTACTCTGAAAGACTCTACTTCAGTAGTAGCCCTGGGGTTTTCTTCAGTGTTCTTTGAATTTCCTATTGAATTTTACACTTGTTGTATGTTTTCCCTTGCTCCTATGTGTTCTTTTTTCTTATTTATTATCTCTTTTCTATGGATTCTGTTGATAAAAATGGCTCACTGGAAGAAAACCATTAGATAACTTTCAATTCTTTGCAGTTTCTTTAATCTACCTCAAAAATTAAATGGTATTAGATATAGATTCTGGGTGGGAAATTATCTTTTCTCCTGACTTTCTTATATTTTTACAAACATCTTATAGCTCCTAAAATTGCTAGAGACAAATCTGATAATTTTATTAATTCTTGAAGAGCTGTGACTAATCTCTAGTGCTTTTTTTCTTTCAGATCCTATCATGCTTTGGTGTCTTTAATTGCCAAATTCTCTATCATACAGCAAGTAAAACCCTAAAAACATTCTCAGAATTGTTTTGGGGTAATATTTATTGTTTTTTTCTATAACATCATTTTCTTAGTTTCTTATTGATGTTAAAATATTATTATTGTTGTCATTATCAATACTGTTAATTACTTTTTCTCAGTTCTCAAGTTTACTATGGAAACATTCACAGTTATTTTTTATAAATGTATATGTATACTTACTTTGTGTTTTATATATATCTTAAGTTGGTGCCAGATCCCCTTCGGCTTGAGTTATAGGTAGTTGTGTTCTGCCTGGTGTGAGGGCTGAGATCCAACTTCAGGTTCTCTGGAACAGCACCATGTTCTATTTATTTCACAGGTAATCATGAAGGTTAGTAGCATTTTTTGTTTTGTTTTGTCACAAACAGGAGATTGGTTTAATAGCCTCTTAGATACTAATATAATATGTATCTTGTAGAATATTAAGATAAGAAAATAATGCAGCCATGTTTATGCAGGCAAAATCTATTTCAGTCTGGTGGTTGAATTCATAAATGAACTGCTTACTGCCCTGATGGCAAAGTATATTCTTTTTGACTCACTATTTGTTGAAATTTTTAGATGACTGAATGAAGATAGTAATGATCAATAGCTTTGATTTGCAGAAGCATGAATAGTGTTCAAGTGTGCATCAAATAGAGTCAGGACTAGCTAGAACATCTATTTCCTATCACATGTACAGATCAAATTGTTGTGTAGCTGGCCAAAAGAAATAAATAAAATATTGATTTCCAGTTAATTAAAATAACCATTAAGCCATACTTAGTGTCATCAATGACCAAATAAGTAGATAATAAAGACACATAAGCCAGGGTCAAAGAGAATCAACCAGTTTAAAGGATAGAAAATTCTTATAACAATGAATAAAATCCCAGAGCAACTGGTTGTATTGGTCAGAGCAATCCACACCCCCGTTATACTTCCTATCACCTGCAAGTAACTGATCATATCAGCAAGAGGAATGAAGGGCAAAAATGTGAGGAGGGCCTGCCTGGAGATTACATGAAGGTGTGAGACAGAGAGCAGTGAAAGAGGAAGACTAATGAGCAACAAACAACACATTACTTACTTATCAGCTATATTTTGATTATTTTGTGAGGTTTTTCCAATATTGCAAAGTTCATTTTCTTATGTTTTTGTTATATTCCAAGGTATATACAAATAGGTTATAGTGTGTTTTAGTTTATAACACACAACTAAGGAAAATAAAACTTCCTGATAGATTTTACAACTCTACTATTTTTATATCAACAACTCATCAAAAAAGGTAATACCAAACAGTACATGAGAAAGAAAAAAAATGAACATTGGAAATCTGATCAAATACGCAGATTTGAAATATTATGAACATGTTAATTAAAACAACAGGCTTCATTTCCATGTCATGATTTAGTGTATTGGGATGATTCAAACAAATAATCAAAGATATACTATGATGACATTGAATGCTAAAACAAAATTAAGCTTAATCATATATAGTGGTAAATTGCTTTACATGGTCTCAGGTCCTTATCATTAAAACTTTGAAAGTACTAACTAATTTCTTTTGTTTGCTCCTTGTTTAGTCCCATCCACTTCAAACTCTGTCACAATGTTCACTAAATTAAAATAATTAATTTCTTCATTTTTCTCATATCTGAGTCTTCATTCTGGAGCAGTGTATTCTGGATACAAGTCAGTGTTTGAAAATGCAATAAGATGCTTCTGTTCCATGACATGATATCCAAATTACATCTTGAAATTTTATTAGAGTTCTTTTAGCTCACGTCCTGAGGCAAACTAATATGCATTGCATTTGGCCTTTAGTAGAGTCATTTTTAAAAATAATTTAGTAATGTACTTTATTTTTAAAAAGTTCTAGCTTTCTGATTACTTGGTATGAATTATTCATTAATGGAGCTTAAAATTACATTAATTACCAAGAGAAATATTTAAATATGCATTGATATGTTATAAAATATTAACACTGTTATTAATATATATCAATATATGATGAGTGAGATAGTGAGGATGAATTCCATGTTTTACCTGTGCTTAGATTTTATAGACAAGTCTTGGAGATATGATGAAACATGCTGAGTGTCCAGTTATCCTTTCTTGAAAGCATAGAGAAGCATACTTGATGCACTAGTGGAAGTTGTACTCAATACTGGACTCAGGAACTTTATAAAAGAGAATACTTGAGTAACACTTCCTCCAGAATGGTGACTCAAATATAAGGAAAATAAAGTAAATCTTTATTTAAGTCAGTGAACATTGTGAAGCAGGTTAAAGTAGATGAGAGTTAAAAAGGAGGAAAAAAAAGGAATTTGTTAATAATTGCCAAGTCTCTCTTCAACTAATATGTGTATAATGAAATAATGTTTAAGGCATTAGGGAGAAGCCTCAAGAACTTGTAGTGCTTGGAAGTGTACACACAGTGTTCTCTCTGTGAGGAAGTCATACATTTCCATGACTGAAGTTCATGTGGCATTAATGGGTTAATGCCATCCTCTTAATGAAGCAAAGTCAAACAGATGTTAGACATATTCACAACGTGCCTTACCAGAAGCTCCAGTCTAGTACACTTTAGCCAAATCATTACAGGCATTAACTTTCACACTTCCTGTCTTCACAAGAAGACAGTGACCATCCTCATCATACTATGTCCTCTTGTCCTAGATTGGCATTGCCATTTGAGTGTGTGAGATTCCATATAGGTCTTGGCAAGCAAGTTATGGTTTGTGACTAAGATACAAATATTACATTATACCCCAAATCATTTTATTCAAGAAGTTTTATATTTGAAACATGTGAAAGCTGAATAAATAACCAGAGGAGAAACGGTGAAGGCTAATATCATTTTTGTTTAAGGCTAAGGCAATCAAAATTATATATAAACTAAAATCATAAAGACACAGTGAAAAATACTTTAATTATTGAAAAATGCCTTGTTTCAGAGAGCATCAGAAATGACACCAGATAAAAATGGAGCAGAATGAAAGGGAATAATAGTGTCTCAAATTTATTTTCTATTAAGTTAATAACAAAGCACTTATTTCTGAATGACTTAGTATGTCATGCAAACCAACTAATACTTTGTGACATCAAATAATTTTTCCCTATCATAAAGTTTTAAATAATCTTTCACCTTAAGTTTGATAAATGGAGATGTACAGCAAAACAGTGTCACACATACATTTGTATATTGCGCTTATCTTCTGTATGATGCAATTTTCAAGGAAAAGGAGAAGAAATACTAGAAGAGAACACTCCTTCTATCCATTTCCTCCTTCCTCTTTCTTTCCCCGAGCCAAATTAATGCTGTCTGTGTGTGTATATGACTACATAGTACCATGTTAACATTGATTCCTCTTGAGTGAGTAAGAACATGTTTAGGCATCATTCCATTTTCTCTTAAAAAGTTTGTTTTTGAATTTTATAGGACAAGTAAACACATCCTTGCAGTAAGTAAAAAGTATTTACATATCTCCATTGCAGAACTTAAAAGCTAATAGATATGTTAAAATTTTTAAACTGGCAAAGCACTTATATAATCTATAATCTGAATGTGAATTCCTATCAATTAATGTTTATTGAGTTCTCTTTGGAACTATGTGGATAGGAATGGATTGGTGCACATGGCTGAGAACACCAGTGTGGGGAGTACCAGGGGTCTGGAGATAGAGCAAATGCTGAGATAAGATGAGAAGCCTGGGCAAAATCTGTGCAGGAAGGCAGTAAACCATCATAGAGAATGTACTCAGTCCATCACATCTGAACATCTGTATCTATGGATTCAATCAACAGTGGATCAAAAATATTTGACAGTAAAATTGTATGTGCATGTTTATAGACAAACTTTTTGTTCTAATTGACTTTACCAATGTAGTACCACAACAGTGTATAAGACATTGAAAGTCATTTGAAGATGACTTTGAGTATGAGGGAGGAGGTTCAGACATAAGTGCTATGATACCTTGTATAAAGGATTCTAGTATCAACAGATTTTAGCAGTTGAAGGAACCATGGAAGCTAGTCCTATGTGCTTACTATCTCATGTGTATGAGGGGAAACTGGAAATATAAAAAGGAAAATACACATGTCTGTGAAGATACTGAGTTAAGCAATTAGTAGTTACTAATATTCTTCCTTAGAATATCAATGCAAATATCTTATAGATTTAACTAGCATTAAAGAATAGCCACTGTCATTATTTTTAATTGAAAGAACACTTTAAATCTCAAATAATCAGAGATCAGACAGGACTAAAAACATTTCTAAAAGGTAAGATTAAGAATAAGACTTGCCCTAAAAGGTTACCTTAAAAATATGATTATGAGAGAGAATATCACATGGTACACTTTTGTCACACAAAAGGAGGAGACACAGAAAGAAGCCACATACTCTTTTCATTATTTTTGACAATTCCTGAGAACCCTTAGATATTGAGGTCCTTGGATGCTACAACAGTAATAAAACTTGCTCAACTTTATTTGAAGAATGGCAATCTGAAGGCCATCCCTTTAAAGTTGGGTGAACCTCAAATTACATTGCCTTAAACTGATACTTAAACTGACATAGATGCCTATCCAGCTCCCTAGTGTCTTGATTGGAACACATTTAAGTCATCTACATTTAACATAAATATTTAATCAAAGTTTCCAAGCCTGCTTTGAAGTATCACACAGCAGTCATTTCTAAACTCAGGTGTCTAGACTAATCAAACCTTAAGAAAAAGTGCAAAATTCATAATGATACCATCATTTTATTGAATCATTCCAGTTAAATTTGATTTCAGTTCAGAAATCACAACATTTGCCTCTATCTGATAGGAATGCAGCTCAGGGTTATAATTTTTACTTTGATTGAAGGGTATACAACTCCTGTGCTTGAGGATTGATATGAACTTCAAAATTATGTGAGTTCTATTTAGACTCATTCCTTGTGATGTTTTTTTAAAGAGCAGAATGGGGACGGGAAAGTATTTCCACATCAGGGCCCTGCCTTGTCATATAGGGTAAGATATGTTCTAGTCTTCTAAAAGAAGCTCGCCTTTGGCCAAATCTAATTATACAAATATTTCCAAAATTTTATTTCTGAACATCAAGTAAATGAAAATATTGCTGATTATATCAGCTTCTCCAGATAACCAGAACTGAGATGGTGGTTAAATGGTAACAAACATAATATTCTCTATGCATGCCTTTATGTATTATTAATTAACTTACTCATGGTAGTCACAGCTAGAAACATTATTATGATGTTCTTTTGAAACACAGACATAGAAATCATATTCATGTAACTTTTATTACACTATGTTTTTGTAACTTATCTATCAGTAATTGTTTATCTTATACAATATAAAATATATAAATTAAATTTTATCATAAATAAATGTGAGGATGGAAGAAAAAAGAGAATATTATTTGCAGATTTCAGTACCTAGGACTGTAGATGATTTATAGAAAACACTACTAGAAAAAACAAACCATAAAAGTAGTTAACCCTCCATTATCGAAAACATTTCTTGTGTGTTATACTAACTATTTAAAAGTATTTTTGAGAACAATTTTAATTGTTTTGAGATATATAACTTGAAATATTTCCTGGCACACCAAGTGCTATATTTGGGCATTTGCTTCAGCAATCTCTAGTACTGACAGATGTTTAAAAATGAGTTGTGATTCTTGTTGTACATGAGGTTTTACTAAGTAGTGATGAAATGTAAATTGAAAAAAAATAACAACTACCTTTAACATTACAATTTTCCAACAGCAAAGTCCATAAAATCTCCAGATACCTATAATAGAAAGTAATTACTAAATTTTGGGTTAAAACCACTGTCCTGGGTTATGAGAGACAGGTGGTGAAGACATGGCTGTGAATTGAAGTATATAAACTTAGAGAAAGAGGAAAGACTTTGTAGAACAATAAATATGTCATATGTTGAGAGGGAGAGAGAGAGAGAGAGAGAGAGAGAGAGAGAGAGAGAGAGAGAGAGAGAGAGAGAGAGAGAGAGACTCTTTCTGTGACCTTAGCATTAAAGGAACATTTGTTTGTTATAACCCACAGATTCTCTTCTCTCATCTGAACTATCTGGACGTCAGAATTGCCAGGGTAATTTTGAGATAACTTGTCAAAGAGACTAAATGAGGAAGAAGGAGCATACATATGAGTTTGAACAGGCCAGGGATGTGGGGTATGTGGCAGTGAAGGTGTGTTTGGTATGGTACAGATGAGCCACAGCTGGAACTGCAACTTTTCTGAAAAACTGTAAATTTTAAGATGTGTTTCATGATTCTGTTACTAGGCCTAAGTTGTGTCTTTTCAATTGTGTACTCCTCAAGGTCCCTCAGGTTAGTCCACATGTCTGGGGAGGGAACAGAAGGATAACTAGAAAGCCATTTATGCCAGATACCACTTTCAAAATAACAAAAATCTTCATTTGCCCCTTCTGCTTTAGTAACATGTGTAACTTAATTGTCTGTTTGTTTAGTTTTTCTTTTCTTAAAATTAAGAATGTAGCCCAAAGATTCCTCAAACAAGAAATTCATCCTGACTAATTTATATTTTTCTCTTGTTCTCCTACATATGGGCATTACAGTCATGTGCCATCATGCCCAGTAAACTAATAGTGCTGTTGTCTCTCAGAGCTTTGCACGTGCTCTACAACTGAACCATGTTCCCAGCTCAGATTTTAAGAATGAGATAATGAGAAATTTATTTTAAAAATATCTTTTAAAATTTAATTATTTTTGTGTGTCAGAATTAATTTGCCATAATCATGCGGATTTGTAAAGAAGAAGTGCTAACAAACTATAGTGAGAACAGAGTGTGATCTTTGGTAAATTTTTCTGGGGAGATTGGATATGCACATATGTAAGAAAAAAAATTAGGTTCTCACAATGACAGTGTAAATGTCCATTCAGACAATGAATTGGAATTGAAATGTAAGTGTAGAAAGCAATACAGAAAAATATAGTAAAATATCAGAAATCATGGTTCTGGGAATAGGGTATTTTTAGATGAAATTGCAAAAGCATGGGCAAGAAAGCCAAAATAAACAAATTTGCTTATACAAAGCTAAAACCTACAAAGCAAAATCAATGGTTAGGAGCTATGTCAAGTCCTGCCCGACTATCGATTGGTCCTTGGTATGAGGAGAATGTGAATTGAGAAATATCAGAGATAGCAAGAAATAGATGGAGACAGAGAACTTAGTATAGGGAAGGTAGTCAATCAATATTAAAGACTGAAGTTTATTCCACAGGTTCTTTTTATATTCTGAACAGAAAAGGGCAAGTCCTACCCCTTTCAATGACACCATGGTGCAAAGTACAGACAAGCATAAACATGCTCTTAATTTACAAAACATCTACTAAATACACACCTTTAAAATGTACTCCATTATACCACCTTGGGGAGCAAGGCACCTGGTAACGATGCATTTGGTCAAACATCCTGCCCTTATACCTCAAAGAGTAAGACCTCCAGTAACTACCAGGTCTTTGATCCAACATCCTATTAGGCAGCCTTGCAAGGCAAAATAAGCTCTGATTCTCTGACTTTGATTCAAGGTGGAAACAAATCACAAGCTCAAATCTTTGTGGACTCTCAAAGAGATAATATAAATAATCAACACAATGAGAGAAATTGATTTCAAACTATATATCTAACAAATCGTTTATTATTCAGGAAGCCAAACATTTCAACAGCAAAAACCTGATTAAAATATGGATGACTTTCTGCAGTGGTGGGGTTCTATGTGAGTTTTTGAAAGGTCTTTTGTGTTAGTTATTCCTTCTTCTTTACTGCCCTCCCGTGAATTCTCACATAACCCTTTTTGTTTCACTTTTCCCTTATTCTGCCATGTTTATTTCTCCTTGATTGCAATCCCACATGCATGTGTCATTACTAATTTTCAGACCTCTTCTATAAGTTTTTTTCCAAATGAATAGACACATCTAAAAATTCAAAAATAGCATCTACAAATGAGTAAAAAGCATAATAATTTTAGCTTTCAGAGTCTGCATTACAAGTCTGAAAAAATTTTGAATTACCTTATTTATAGGATAACAAAGCTCTTCTGAACACTTCAAATCATTAAATTAAAAAGTTTGGCACCAGGAATATGTTACCCCTTTTGGAATTATTGGCCAGTGAGGCCCTAAAGACCCTAAACATTATGTACTATTGCTATTTCTTTTGGTTGCTCACCAGAATTTAATAGGATGACCTTATTGGTGAGAATACCATATACTTGAGGCACAGGACATGAAGAAATCAAACTGGTACTATCATGGAAACTTCATATCTATTGGCTAGCTTTCATCATTGTAGAAGAAGCTATATGCTATACTAGCAGTGAAAGTAATCATTCATCTAACCCAGCTGTACACATTCTGAGCCACAATAATGATTGTGGTTGTAACATATGCCTACTGGTGCAAGAGTAGCATGAAATGAGCATAATGAACTACTCTATGCTTGGATTTTAGGATATTTGCACAAACTGGAATCTGTATTTGCCACAGTTTTTGAGAACACAAACGTGTGACTAGATAGGCCATGGGCTCTCTAATAGCACCTACTACTATTTTTCAGCTAAAGAGACATAGTATTAAAGCAATTTTTATTGGCTTATTGATAATATGTTATTGAATCATTCAACCTTCATCAGAGAAATTTATTTTTTCAATACATAGTTATTAACACAGAGAACCATAACTGTTCAGCATATGGAAAAAAACCCCTAGACTTTGTAGTGATTAGCCCTAAATGAGAAATTTGTATCATAGTACTTCCTCCCAAGACTGAGAGATCATTGATAAAGAAGGGTAGAAAGATTGTAAGATCCAGAGGCTGCAGATATTGTCTGCTGAATATAGCAGAGAAGCTGAAGATATGAACTCCTAGTAGGTATGACAGTATGTTTCAGACCTGGGGAAGCACAGATATATGGTATATGAAACAGATAAAGTCCTCGGTTAATATGTGATATGTATTACTAATATGGCCATGCCAATGTCTCAAACAATGGGAGGTGTAAAATCTTCCTCAGGTGAGGCTCAGGACAGTGGTAAAGCTTTCCCTGGTAGTATAGGGATGATGAAGTGTATACAGAAATCAATTTCAGATTCCTCTTCCTGAGTGTTTATAGCCTGAGATTGCTCTTACACAGAGACCTTCTACTGAGTTCAGCAAAAGCTGCCACCTGAATCAGCGGTATATGATAACCCTGTCTCTTTGTTCAGCTGCATAAAAAGCACAAAACACCCCAACAAACCTTTTTCTCCCCTTAAACGAATAAAGGAACTTTTTTTTTTTTTTGCCCTCCTGTGATTGTCACATCTTCAGGAAATCACATAAACCACATGATGTCAGCTTTTGTGCACCATGTCTGTCCTTTTCTCATTCCTTCTTCCCCCAGTCAGAGGAATCCAAAACTTGCTTATGTCAGGACAAAGTGGTGACTTTTACACTGGAATCCTATCCCTAGCTAAAGAGCTACTGACATTTGATATCTTCTGGGATAGGAAGAGTCATTTACTTTAAGAGTATGGCCACTGCTAAGGCATCATGACTATGTGGATGGCTTTGTACTCAAAAGTATACAGGCAACACAATTTGGACTCAATAATTTTCCTTTCTTCTTTTTGAAAGGAGGACACAGAGTATTGTAGGAGTGAGTTGTGTATATCTGGGAGACCTCGGAAGAAGGAGATAATTTGGATTGAGTTATATAGTATAAAAATTCTCAGAGAATTAAAGCAATTCTTTAATGTGAGACAGCTCTACTACAATATCTCAGAAAGAGACATATACATGGCTAACAGATGTGGCAAAATTCTTAATTTTAAAAGCCATTAGAGAAATATAAATTGAATCACATGGACTAATGCCTTCTTCCAGTAGTCTTAGCTATAATATGAAAAGATAAATGTGACAAATATTGGCAAGTATGTAAAAAAACAGTTCACACTGTCTTTGATAAAAATTTAAATTAGTGTAGGCATTATGGAAATCAACACAATATTTCCTCTAAAAATTAAAAGTAAAGCATAAGATTATTTTGTTTATTATGTGCTTTTTACTTTGACAGTTTCATGTAGAAGCTACGTACTGATAGTCTACCCCAGCCATAATCTCCCCACCTCCTTTGCCTATCATTCTTTACTTCCCTACAAACTTCTTTCTCATATTAATGTCTTCATTTAGTTCTAGGTCTAACTGAGTTTATGCAGGGCCATTTGTGTGACCATGGATTTGAAGCTATCCCTGAGAGTTTGACAGGCACAAAGGTAGGTATTTGACTGTTATGTCTGTGTGTAAGAATTTCACAATTGCCACCGGGGAGGCTGGACACACTGTAACATGGGGAATGAGAATTTTATTGTTACATATAGGTTACATACAGGTTCCCACAAACCTGGGTCAATAGTTTGGTTCTGGCGGAGTGGAAAAGCTAAGGATCCTGAGCCCTGACAGTCGGGGATCTTCAAAGAAAAAACATATGTAAGCAAGATGCATCATACCTTAGCATTCCAGGATTGGGCAAAGGGGTAAGGCATAGCAGCCATTGGCTGAGTTCTCTGGTGCAAACTCAACTTTTGAGTCCATTGTTTGCTGAGACACCAAGGCTTCTCTAAAACTGGGCCCCGCCCTCAGGTACCAATGTGTGAATGAATCCTTGAAACCGGGCCCCACTCTCCAGGCCCTCACATGACTAAAGACAAAAGTTACTCCTCTGCAAGAATCTGTTAATAACCATTATCTCGTTAATATACACCAGAGACCTTTGAGACACCTCTTCCCATGACTATGATGAGGCAATTTTGTGCATGACCAATACATGTAAATGGTGTTGTAATTTCTTTGTTGCAGTTGTATTTAACAGAAGCTTAGTATCAAGTAACCCAAATACAAAAATATAAAACAGCTCAATAGAGTCAGAAAGGTAACTCTGCTCCTTAGAAACAGTAGGCTACCAAACAAAAATCTTACCCCCTATAGAGGTGACTTCATGAGAGTTTGTCAATGAGTTCCTAGAGGTCCCCTAGATATAAACATTTATTGATCTGCTTGGTTGCCCATGTGAGATAGAGAATGATACCCTATTTCTGAAGATACCACCTCTACATTCCTTGCTTGTACAATATGGAGAAAGATATTTGAAACTAAGCTAGAAACACCCCTCTTATTGGTTACTTTTCAAGAACTATGTAAGATGATTGTAAAGAAAAAGTATCAGTGATCTCATATTTCTGTGAATCCTACAAAACAAAACTAAACGGGCAAGATGTGTCCAACTGTGTAATACTGTGGTGAATATTTGGGGATTTTCTGCTGGCTGATTTTGAGTGTCAACATGACACAAGCTAAAGCTGTCAGAGAGGAAGGAGCTTCAGTTCAGATAATGTCTTCATGAGATCCAGCTGTAAGGTATTTTCACAATTAGTGATTGATGGGGGAGGACTCAGCCCATGGTGGGTGGTGCCATCCCTGAGATGGTCATTTTGTGTTCTACAACTTAGCAGGCTGAGCAAGCCAGTAAGCAGCTCTCTTCTATGGCCTTTGCATCAGATCTTGTCTCCTGCACCATTTGAGTTCCAGCCCTGACTTCCCTCAATTGTGAACAGCAACTTCCTTCAGAAACCATGAGCTGAATAAACTGTTTTCTCCCAAAACTGCTTTATGGTCATGGTGTTTCATCAAAATAGCAGGAACCTAACTATGACAGGAGTTAACTGTCATCCTGTTTGATTTGAGGCCTACTACATGTTAAGCAACCCGTACCTGGTACTTCAAGCATTGTCAACAACCCAAACACAGATCTTACTATTGGTGCCTGACTAAATTGACATAAAGACAAACTGCTTTGTGAATCTCCAAGGTAAAACCAGGAAAAAATTATACTTTCAGCCACAATCAGAGAATCTTTTCTTTCATGTGAATAGCAGTGAATTCTGAGCCTCATGGCTGCTCCAGGTTTGAAAATAAGTGACAGTTTAGGGCTCATTATTGAACCAGACATTTACACTACCTACTTTAAAGATTCCAGGAGCCTTGCAGAAGAGGAAACAGGAAGTATGTAACAGCCAGAAGGTAGGAAAAAGGGTGTAAAATTATGTTATCTATATGCACAGCTATGAAGAGCAATGTATCTTAGTGTTACATCACTTGCCTGGACACCAGGAATTCTTTTCACAGGACTGAAAAAATAAGAATACCAATAGTACCACTGCGCAATCTAGCAAACCTCCTATTATCTATAAATCCTATCTTAACATATGCCCAGGGGACCATTAAATCTCTATGTTTATTCTAACACTTGTCAAGAAAAAGCACTAACTTAGGAGTTTATCAGTGAACAAACGAAGAAAGCAAATGCGGAGTATACATAAGGAACCATCACTGGCCTGTAAAACATACAAGAATTTGTCATGTAAAAGCATGAATGAATTTGAAGGCTAGTAAGTCAGGAACAGGCAAAAAAAGACAAATATCATGTGCTTTTAATCACATAAAATCTGAAAAAGCCAACAGAATCTTAGAACAGAAGAGCAGAAAGGTGGTAAGCATCAGGGCAAGGGAGCCAACAGGTACAATGCTGCTGTTGACTTGTAGGAATCATTTTGGTGTTAATTATAGGGTAAGGACACCACAGTTAAAAATAGTACCTTGTATATTTTAAAATTTCTGGAAAGTGATTGTGGAAGGTTTTCACTACAAAAGATACAGATTTGTTTGATGGGCTTGTCAATCTCTCTTGGGTGATTCTAACATGTACATATAAACCAAGAAATTATTCTATATCGTACACAATATGTAAAATTCCATGTAAATCATCAATGTAAGAAAATTTAAAGCAGAAATTTCCAACTTTCTCAGTTTATAAAGTGCTACATATTTTTGCTTGTTATCTAGAATGATGAATTTTATAAATTTCTGTTTATCAAATGAGTGTTGTTCTGTGAGATACTATTTATGTATGTGTTGGGAGTATGGGCATAACTTGCGTAATTGTAATGTGTGTTCTTTTAAGCTTAGGTCTTTCTACAGGGACATTTAAAATGTTATAAGATCATAGGTCCTGATTACATTAGACTCATTCATAAGCATACTATTTTGGTGTTTTATAAAAATTTAGTTCTAAATTGAGATAAACTATTTCTTAATTTTATATAACTTAATTTAGATTTTATTATACTAATATAAATAAAAACTTTTATATCCAAAAATTTATAGCATAAAATTAAAATCCTCATGTTGCCCATTTATCTTTAGAGAGTTACATTTTGAAATTGAGTGTTAATATTTGAAAAACATAGATTTAAAAAAAAATAGTAAATTCTTTCTGACTTGTTAGCCAAAGGCATCCTTGCTTATTGGCATTCCAGTTGCTCACTAAGACTCAAAGTTCTTTAAAAATGAGGCACCAGAAAATATTTTTTTTAATATAACATTACAGATTATTGATTAGATAATACTTAGGCCATTTAAAGATTGAAAATTATTTTATTACAACAACAATTTTATTTTCTTTATCATTATAAATGAAAGAAAATTTGAGTGAAAATTTAAAATTTAAATATAGAAATATAGTCATTGAAATCCTTATTCATAAAATGAGCTGAACTTGATGGATACTTAATTGGTACAAGTATCTTAGGATAAAAATATTTAAACGGTACTGTTGTATCAAATTTCTGGCTTGGACTTTTGGCTTGGCCCTGTGGCCCAGACTTGCAGACACTAGTACAATAGAAACACACAGACACTTACATTAATTTTATGCTGATTAACCTGGGGCCCAGGCATATAACTTGTTAACTCTATCTTCTGAACTCAACCAATGATTCTTATCTTGTTCAACCATGTGGCTGGGCACCTTTACCCAGCAGTATTTCAACTTATTTCCTTTGTGTCTCCTGGCATCTCTGCAGTGTCTCTGTTTACTACCCATTCTCTGGAGTCTTTCCTCTGCTCTGCCTGTTCCTAGAGTTTTCTTTGTCTGGTAACCCAACCCACACTTCCTGTCTGCCTCTGGCCAATCAGAAATTTTATGAAACCAGTAGTCAGGAAAATTATGTACAATGTAACATCATAATCTCACTACACTGTACTTCTACAATATTAAAAAATGACATTATAATAGGGTCACAGATAATCTTTTTTTATTATGAATAAAGTCATATTTTTTAATCCATGTGTACCCTTGTTCAAGCCCCCTTCCCCATCCTGCCCCTTCCAGTCACTCTTTCTTCTCCATGTCACTTTATCACCTCCCCATCAAGGGCAGGAGGTCCCAAGGTCCCAATGTGGCTTAGTTCAGGATCCTCTCCCCAACATCAAGACTGGGTCAGGTGTTCCTCTGGAGGAAATTGGCTTCAAAGTGTCAGTTCAAGATGTTTCAGATCCCAAGTTGTTCTGGTATTTGTGGTTTGCAGCTTGGACATGCTTTGCTTTTTGTTTTTTTGTTAAAGTCCATTATAACCTTGTAGAGGAGGCAGAAAAAGTATAAGAGTTAGAAAAAAAAGTTTGCTCTGAGACTGTGTCTATAAGAAATGTGACAAGCTACACCCATTAAAACTTGCTTTTAAAAAAGCTTTGTAAATAGAAGAGTTGCTCTGAAACTCTAATTGTATTGGTTTAGGATAAATGTGAAAGAGTACAGTTTGGTATATTATTTCTGTATTTAGCACTCATTGTCTTGGTTTCTCCATTCTGAGGATTTCATTCATGCCTGCTTTCTATTGCAGACTATGATCTGTTCTTGTCTCATATCCTAACTTAACCTCCAGCTCATAAGTCCTCTCTAAAGACTAAGATGTTCTTACTCTCCTGTACTACCCCTCCCTTCTGGTTAGATGTCCCAGTGAGTCCACTGGGATCATGTTCACACTATAGGAAACAGACACTTTCATTCCCTGACTCTTCATCCTGAATTTATGCTATCTCTCTCTTAGTAACTCATATATTCTTTATGTCTGCAGTTAATAAGTCAGGTCTAGAATAAAGCAGTGGGAATAAAAGTCTATTAAGACAAATATGCATTTGTAGATCTTGCAATTTTATTACATGCATTTGCATATAGAGATCTGCTTAGAATCACCTAGTATTCTAATAAATTACTAGAGTAATGGAAAGTTATGGTCAAGCCTAACCAAGTCAAGTGCAATTGTTCTGGCCACTAATCAGACATTTGACTTTGGGAGAGCTTTGAGTTTATGATGAGTTTTATTTAGCCTGAGTCAGTAACAACTGTCATTGAACAACAGTGAAGAAAAGAAAGGAAGTAGTTGAAAATAAGTAAAGTTATTGGGTATAGTTAGACTCCTAAAACTCACACAGTTTTACTATTTGACATCATATTATTGAAAGTCAGTAAAATAAAAACCAATGGCCAAAGTACATTTAAGTTTGTAAAGCAGTGAAAAGCTTGATAATTGAAATCATCCTGATGAAAGTGAGCTGGAAAACCTTGTCCAGCAACTTGATCATCACGTTTCAGTGGCTCATTCAAGAACAAGTCACCTCAGTAGGGAAAACCGTATCAAGCCTTGAGAGTCACATAATTTATAGTCCTGAAATGCTCACCTTAGAGAAAATTTCCACTGCTTTATTTGCCCGATATTTCAGTCTCTCCATCTTTATGAACATAGGGCTATATCTTATCCCATTGTAGTAAGATTTTCTGGTCCACCCTAAGCCCAAGATCTGGACTAGCTATTTCAAATAGAGTCCTTCAGCTGCTTGGTCCCAAATAATCAAAAACGTCTCAAATTAATGACATGTTGTTTGTCCTATGGCTCAGGCTTATTGCTAGCTAGTTGCATCTGAACCCATTTCTATTTATCTATGTTTTGCTACATGGCTAGTGGCTTTACCTGTGTTCCATTAGATCTTGATCTCTTGGGTAGCAGCTTTCTCTGTCTGACTCTGACCTCCTCCTTTGGCATAGGCCAAAACTATTATTTTATTAAGCAGTGATATTCACAGAATACAGAAAGACATCCCACTTGACCCCACTCCCTGTTAGGCTATGTTTGCCTACTCCCCATTCCCTAATATTCTCATTTGTGGCATAGCAAGAGAAGATTGGGGCTGGTTCTATTATCTTCATATGTCATTTAATAAGCTTTATTTTATATTTAAGTAATAAGAAATTGATATTTATGTTTTGACTGTAATTTTTTATTTGTGGATATTTATACAATATTCTTTATTTTCTGTTTGTTTTCATTTTAATTTTTAGTGTGATATACTTGTTTCTCTATAATTTCACAGCTGGAGAATATTAATGTTTACATGTATTTGTTTTATTCTAATATATTTAATCTCATTTTTTCAATTTATTATTCTATATTTATATCTTTTGGTATGTTGTTAATATTTCTGTGAAGATTTTTAGGCTCTACTTCTTTCTCTTGGTTTCTTTCTTTTTCTTATATAAAATTTATAGTAAATTTTCTTTGTTCCCTCTGTAATAATAGTAATTGTAATAAAATAGTTACATTATAATTATAATCAACTTACCATCATAAAAAAGTGTTTTAAATTCATAATAATTACTGTGTATTTTTTGTTTTAGAATATTCTGTGATGCTACATACATGATTTTATGTATAAAAATTTTAAGAATTGAGGAATGAAGGAGGATTGGGAGGAAGGAAGGAAGGGAAGGAAACAGTGATAGATATGGAAAACTTTTTTAACTAAAAGAAGATTCTAAGAACATAAGGGAGTTCTGGGCTTTAATTGTTAGTTAGACAATATCTAGTTTATCTGGTAATGAAGTCACAGTGAAAGATTTTCTAGATCATGTTGATCTGTGACATACTGTCTTGGTTATGTTAATTGAGTTGGGAAGACAGAGCACAGTGTGTGTGGCCCCATTCCCATAATTTTAGAGAGAAGGCTGAATACTAATAAACATGCATTCATTAATTTTCTTTGCTCTTGACTATGAATGTCCTTGAGTTGAGATGTAACCTGTGAGTTAAAATAAGATCTTTTATTTATTTATTTTTTAATGCAAATAAAATTGCTACACATATATTTACTTTGTGTTCAGCTTTCCCTCTGAATTTTTTTTTCCATCCCTGTATATCCTTATTCAAGGTCCCTTTCCCCTCCTACAACATCAGGTCATTTTTTCTTCTCCTCAACTCCCCATCAACTCCCTGGGCAGGCAACAGACAGTCCTATGGTCCCACTGACCCAATAATGCTTGGATCAGTCTCCACTCCTGGCAAATCAACTTTTGTCACCCCTCCCTCAAGAGAGAGTCAGGTGTTCCTATAGTTAGAGTGGGATGTGAAGGGTCAGTCCAGGGTGTCTCTAATCCCAAGCTGTTCAGTGGTTGTGGTTTGCCGCTTGGGCATGCATGGCTTTTTTTCTTGCTTGTTTGTTTAGAGACCACTAATGAGTGAGTATATCCTCTGCTTATCTTTCTGAGATTGTGATACCTTGCTCAGGAGGATATTCTCCAAATCCATCCATTTGCCTTCGAATTTTAAGATATCGTTTTTTCAAACTGCTGAGTAGTATTCCATTGTGTAGATGTACCACAGTTTGTTAATGCATTCTTCAGTTGAGGGACATCTAGGTTGTTTCCAGGTTCTTGCTATTACAAATAATGCTGCTATGAACATAGTTGAGCTAATACCTTTGGAGTGTGAATGTGTCTCTTTAGGGTATACACCCAGAAGTGGTATTGCTGGGTCCTTGGGGAGATTGATTCTCAATTTTCTGAGAAACCGCCATATTGCATTCCAAAGTGACTGAACAAGCTTACACTCCCACCAACAATGAGGAGTGTTCCCCTTGCTCCACATCCTCTCCAACATAGGCTGTCATCTGTGCCTTTTATCTTAGCCAATATAACAGGTGTTAGGTGGTATCTCAAAGTTGTTTTGATTTGCATTTCTCTGATGGCTAAAGATGATGAGCATTTTTTAAGGTGCCTTTCAGCCATTCGTAGTTCCTCTGCTGAGAATTCCCTTTTTAGATCTGTACCCCATGATTTGTTTGGGTTATTCAAGGTTTTGGGCTCTAGATTCTTGAGCTCTTTATATATCTTAGAGATCAGTCCTCTATCACTTGTAGGGTTGGTGAACATCTTGTCTCACTCTGTAGGCTGTCGCCTTGTCCTATTGACAGTGTCCTTGGCTTTGCAGAAGCTTCCCAGCTTCAGGAGATCCCACTTATTGATTGTTGGTCTTAGTGTCTGTGCCACTGGTGTTATATTAAGGAAGTGGTCGCCTGTGCCAATTTGTAGAAGTGTATTTCCCACTTTCTTTTCTATCGAATATAAAGTGGCTGGGATTAAATTGAGGTCTTTAATCCACTTGGATTTGAGTTTTGTACAGGGTGACAGGCTTGGATCTATTTGCATTTTTCTACCCACTACCATCCAGCTATGCCAACACCATTTGTTAAATATACTCTTTTTTCCATTGAATGTTCTGGGATTCTTTGTCAAAGATCAGGTGTTCATAGGTTTTTGGGTGAATGTCTGCATCCTCAATTATATTCCATTGGTCCACAAGTATGTTTTTATGTCAGTACCAGGCTGTTATTATTACTGTAGCTCTATAGTGTAGCTTGAAGTCAGGGATGGTAATACCTCCTGAGGTTCTTTTGTTGAGTAAAATTGTTTTGGTAATCCTGGCTTTACTGTTATTCCAAATGAAATTGAGTATTGTTCTTTCAAGGTCCAAAAAATATTGTGTTAGGATTTTGATGAGCAGTGCATTGAATCTGTAGATTGCCTTTGGTAGAATTGCCATTTTTACTATGTTGATCCTACTAATCCAGGAACATGGGAGAGCTTTCCATTTTCTGATATCCTCTTCAATTTCTTTCTTCAGTGATTTAAAATTTTTGTCAAATAGATCTCTTTCTTCTTTGGTTATAGTTACTCCAAGGTATTTAATACTATTTGCAGCTATTATGAAGGGTAATGTTTCCCTTATTTCTTTTTCAGCTCTTCTATCTTTAGTGTATAGGAGGGCTACTGATTTCTTTGAGTTAATCTTGTATCCTGCTACATTGCTGAAGGTGTTTATCAGCTGTAGCAGTTCCTTGGAAGAATTTTGTGGGTCACTTATGTATACAATCATATCATCTGCAAATAGAGATAGCTTCACTTCTTCTTTTCCAATTTGTATCCCCTTAATCTCTTTTTGTTCCATTATTGCTTTAGCTAAAACTTCGAGAACTATATTGAATAGATAAGGGGAGAGAGGACATCCTTGTCTAGTTCCTGGCTTTAGTGGGTTTGCTTTGAGTTTTTCTCCATTAAGTGTGATACTGGCTGTCAGCTTCTTGTAAATCGCCTTTATTATATTTAGGTATTCTCCCTGTATTCCTGATCTCTCCAGGGCTTTAATCATAAAGGAGTGTTGGATTTTGTCAAAGGCTTTTTCCCCATCTAAGGATATGATCATGTGGTTTTGTTCCTTTAGTTTGTTTATATGATAGATAACATTTACAGTTTTTCGCATGTTAAACAAGCCCTGCATTTCTGGGATGAAGTCTACTTGGTCTTGGTGGATGATATCTTTCATGCATTGTTATATACAGTTTGCCAAAATTTTGTTGAGAATTCTCCCATCAATATTCATGAGGGAAATTGGTCTGTAATTCTCCTTCTTTGCTGAGTCTTTGAGTGGCCTGGGTATTAGGGTGATTGGGGCCTCATAAAAGGAATTTGGCAATATATTCCTTCAGTTTCTACTTTGTGAAATAGTTTGAGGAATAATGGTAGTAATTCTTCTTTGAATGTTTGGTAGAATTCAGCACTGAAACCATCTGGACCAGGGCTTTTATTTTTGGGGAGGTTTTAAATGACAGCTTCAATTTCCTTAAGGGTTATAGGCCTGTTTAGGTAATTAATCTGATCTTCATTTAATTTTGGTAGACGGTACCTGTCCAGAAAACTGTCCATTTCTTCTAGGTTTTCCATTTTTGTGGAATACAGATTTTCAAGGTATGATCTGATACTTCTCTGTATTTCCTGGGGGTCTGTTGTTATGTCCCCCTTTTTGTTTCTGATTTTGTTGATTTGAACACTCTCTCTCTGTTTTTTGATTAGTTTGGCTAAGGGTTTATCTATCTTGTTAACTTTCTCAAAGAACCAACTCTTAGATTCATTGATTCTTTGTATTGTTCTTTTTGTTTCAGTTGTACTGATTTCAGCTCTAAGTTTGATTATTTCTTGCAGTCTACTCCTTCTAGGTGAGTTCGCTTCTAATTGTTCTAAGGCTTTCAGCTGAGCTGTTATGTCTCTAGTGTTGGATTTCTCTAGGTTTCATATAGGCATCTAACGCTATGAATTTTCCTCTTAAGACTGCTTTCATTGTGTCCCACAAGTTTGGATACGTTGTAGATACATTTTCATTGAATTCTAGGAAGACTTTGATTTCTTTCTTTATTTCTTCCTTGACCCAAAGATGGTTCAGCTGAGTGATGTTTAGTTTCCACGAGTTGGTAGACTTTCTTTGGGTTTTGATGATGTTGAACTCTAACTTTAGGCCCTGGTGGACCGATATGTTACAAGGGATTATTTCCACTTTTTTGTATCTGCTAATATTTGCTTTATGACCAATTATGTGGTCAATTTTGGAGAAAGTTCCATGAGGAGCTGAGAAATATGTGTATTCTTTTGCCTTTGGGTGGAAGCTTCTGTAGATAACTATTAAATCCATTTGCATCATAACCTCTTTTAGAATCCTTATTTCTCTGTTGAGACTCTGTCTGGTTGACCTATCCAGGGTTGAAAGTGGGGAATTAAAGTCTCCCACTATTAGGGTGTAAGAGTTGATGTGGGATTCGAGCTTTCACAGTGTTTCTTTTACATAAGTAGGTGCCCTTATATTAGGGACATAAATGTTCAAGATTGAGATCTCCTCTTGACCAATTTTTCCTGTGATGAATAAGTAGTGACCATCTTGATCCCTTTTAATTGCTTTTAGCTTAAAGTCTACTTTGTTAGATATTAGGATTGCAACCCCTGCTTGTTTCTTAGGACCGTTTGACTGGAAAATCTTTTCCCAACCCTTTATTCTAAGCCTGTGTCTGTCTTTGCGGCTGAGGTGTGTTTCTTGTAGGCAACAGAAGGATGGCTTCTGTTGTTGTATCTGTCTTGTTAGTGTGTGACTTTTTATAGGAGAGTTGAGATCATTGATATTAAAGGAAATTATTGACCATTGATTCATATTTCCTGCCATTTTTGGTGGTAACTTGTTTGTATTTCCTTTCTCTAGGGTATTCTTCTGTGGACTTATTGATTGTTTGTGATTTCGTGGGTGTGTCTGGGGTCTTTAGGTTGGAGTTTTCCCTGTAATACTCTCTGTAGTGCTGGATTGGTAGATAGATATTCTTACAGTCTTACTTTGTCCTGAAATACTGTGTTTACTCCATCTATGGTGATTGATAATTTTGCAGGGTATAGTATTCTAGTTTGGCAGCCATGCTCTTTTAACGACTGTATAACTTCTGACCAAGCCCTTCTAGCTTTTATCGTTTCCATTGAATAGTCAGGCGTTATTCTGATGGGTCTGCCTTTATATGTGTGTTGGCCCTTTTCTTTTGCAGCTCTTAAAATTTTTTCTTTGTTCTGTATGTTTTGTGGCTTGATTATAAAGTGGTGTGCTGACTTTTTTTTGGGATCATATCCATTTGGTGTTCTGTAAGCTTCTTGTATCTTTATAGGCATTTCCTTCTTCAGGTTAGGGAAGTTTTCTTCTATGATTTTTTTGAAAACATTATCTGTACCTTTGAGCTGGTATTCTTCTCCTTCTTCTATTCCTATTATTCTCAAATTAGGACTTTTCATGGTGTCCCAGATATCCTGAACATTTTGAGTTATGGCTTTTTTAGTTTTACTATTTTCTTTGCCTGATATATCTATTTGAGCTACTGAGTCTTCCACTTTAGAGATTCTATCTTCCATCTCTTGAACTCTGTTTGTTATGCTTGTATCTGTGGTTCCAGCTTTTTTCTTCAGATTTTCTATTTCCATCTTTGCCTCATTTTGTGCCTTTTTGTATTGCCTCCATTTCAGCTTTTAGTTCCTGGCATGTTTCTTTCATAGATTTGTTCATCTCTTCCAATTTTTTGTTTGTATTTTCTTCTATTTCTTTAAGGCTATTTTTCATATCTTCTCTGAGAGCTTCGATGATCATCAAAAAGGAATTTTTAGTGTTGCTTCCTTCTGTTTCCTTTTCATTGCTCAGTTCAGGTCTTGCATTTGTAAGATTGCCACTCTCTTCTGGAGTTACCATGTTGTTCTTTGTATTATTATGTAATCTTTTGTGCTGATGTTTTCCTATGGCTTCAGTGGTTCACAATTAGATGGGTCCTGGTCAGTTGTGGCACTAGGCCTTGTGTGCCTCCTGTCAC
The DNA here is from genome assembly GCA_004025045.1 of Sigmodon hispidus. Taxonomy (NCBI): domain Eukaryota; kingdom Metazoa; phylum Chordata; class Mammalia; order Rodentia; family Cricetidae; genus Sigmodon; species Sigmodon hispidus. The sequence continues at coordinate 23,476 of PVIH01004362.1, forward strand.
CTCTCTGGGCAGGGTCTGAGTCTGTCCTTCAGAGACCCCAGAAGTTATCTGTTCGCTCAGTTGGAGGTCAAGGTGGGTAGCTGTGCAAATTCCCTCTTCAGCAGCTGTGGGTATGGTGAGAGGCAGACTTTATCTGCCCCTGCTACAGAGTTCGCTGGGACTCTGCACACAGCACCCGGTCCCTCTTTTATTTTTTTAAATTGTTTTTTGAAAATCAATATCAAAATTTATATAAAAAAGCAAAACATCCAGGATAGCTAAAAAAAAATCAACAACAGCAACAAAAAGCCAAAAACACAAAACAAAACAAAAGTGATGTGGAGAAGAGAGAATGACTGGAAGGGGCAGGAGGGGGAAGGGAGCTTGAACAAGGGTATACAAGGATAAAAAATATGACTTATTCATAATAAAAAAAGCAAAAGATAAATATTTTCAGTAAAAAAAAAACCAAACCATACAGTAATAAAACTTCTCTTTTCTCTAAAATACATGAAACATAAAAAATAATATCTAAAGCTCCTCAAACCAGGTTAGGCTCAGCTACAGATAGAGAAAGCACAGTAGGTCACAGCTAATGCCCATGGATGCAGTATGACCACCACAAATTCCTGCTTAGCAATTCTTCTATAGTCAAACCAGAAGTTTGTGTGTGTGTGTGTATGTGAGTGTGTGCTTTAAATCATTTTATATACCCATCGTCTTTCAATGAAGTAAGAATGATTTTGCTTAAAGTAAACTAATGAGTGAGTACATCCTGCTTATCCTTCAGGGTAAGCTGTTTTCTTAAAGTTTAAAGTTGCTTTTTTTTTTTTTTTTGGTCTGAGTATTTTATCATGGTAACAATAATGAAATTAGAACAATGAGAGAATGCAAATTTATGCTCAAAAAGATTGGATGATATGAAATGTATACTTTAGTGGAAGCTAAAATTAAAATTTGTATACTATTTAGATGATATTTGCTATTTTAGTGGCATTTATGCATTTTAGTTGTTTAAACCAGAAATATTTACTTGTATATGTAGCTAATGATATATATTCAGATTTATAGTTTGAGATTTTAACTTTTTGTGAAGGATTCAATTGCATATTATTTTTCCTAAAAATCTAAATAAAGTAGGCATAAAATAAATGCTATAGTACTATACATCATTTCCAATATATTGAGACTAAAAGTTGAACTACAGGAAAGAAAAAACCATACATGTAAATATTCACAGATGACACAATATAATGCATGTAACATTAAAGTAATTGGTACATTTTAGATTAACTGGGGTTAGCACACTCAGAACTGAAGCTCAAGATGGAATAAAGGTATTTATTTTTTCGTTACTATTGGTACTATATTTACAGTTACTATATTCAATAGTAACAAATGAAAAATGAGATAAAATTCAAACCGAATGTCCTTTTGAATATTTTAACAAAAATTTAAAATTAACTGAAGTAATATTTAGTATTAGAATTTAAATGATTTATATTATAAATATTTGGTATTAAAATTAAAATACTTAATTGAATGGAGAACTATACTATGCTTATATCTGAAAAACTACATTATAAATGCATCATTTTCTGCAAGTTCATTTACTAACTCAATTAAAATTCTAGAGCATTTTTCTTTTTTGTTTTCTCCTATGATATGGTGTTTAGTGTAGCTCTTTCTAAAATTAGTACAAAATGCCCTCAATACAATTTTAAAAAAATGATAACTTTGGTTTACATGATTAGTAATTATGTTATACTGTGTGATGGAAATAATACAATAGGAACAAAGTTGCAAGTCCAGACACTAGCCTTACTTGTAAAATTTGGTTTTTATTAATGTGAAATTTGAGAACAGATGTAGAAGGTAATTGTCTACATGAAATGGCATAATTCCCTCCCAAGTTGTTCTGCCTGGGCCTCTACAGTGGATTGTCCACACCTTGGGAATTACTGTCTCCCTGAATGGTGTGTGTGTGTGTGTGTATGTGTGTGTGTGTGTGTGTGTGTGTGTGTGTGTGTGTGTGCAAGTGTGCTTTTTAGTCTTTCTCTTGATACTCAGACTCATCTGCTTAGTTACATTCAACAGGTCTTTTTGGAAGCTTAAAAGTTCAAAGTGAGTTTCAAACATGTTTATAAGGACCCATTGCTTTGGAATTATCAAGGGACCCCCTCAAAACCATTTCACCAGCACCTCTGACACCTCTTTAGCTTCTACTTTACTCATTTTCAATAGGCAGCATCTTATTCTATCACTTCTGAGGATATCCTTCCATTCAGTCTTTGCTCACAAGTTCAGACTGTGCTGAGCTCTAGAAAATGCAAACACATGGAATGCAACTTGCTTTGCCTAAACCTGTCACTTTTTGTCTAAATTTTCTGTGCTCTTTTGTTCTATACAGTGTCTTTTCACCTGTGAACTCCATAGCATCTAAACAAGCATTCTTTTGCAAACTTCAGATTATATAATTTTTTAATATATATTTACCAATTAATATATATATCATTAATCTATAACGCTATGATATAAATATTTGAGTTTGTGTTAATCTGTATATTTTATTACTGTAAAATAGCTGACATAGCTGCAGATTTCAAAACGTATGCATTCAGAATTATTTGAAGTTAAAAATCTACTAAGTAGATTAGATTTTGACTTAAATAGAACCTTTACAGATAGGGTTCTGGACATTATATAAATCATATTCTGCCTAGTATTTAATCAAACTATATATCATAGTATTTTATTTTCATTTCTGCCCATAAAATCTGCAGTAAACTTGATTATTCATGTGTTTCTTCCAGTGGTCAGTATAATGTAGCTCATTACCCCATCATGACCCTTTGACAGGTTTATGAAATCAAAAACATTTTTATAAGATGCTATTTTCACCTGACACAATAGTTAAGATACCAGTTGTTAGTATAGGATGCTGCATTTGCACTGGTGACAGAAAAGCAATTATAGTTACTTTGAATACTACATCCACTCAGGGCGAGGAAAAAATTCTGGCTGTCTGCTTACTTGTAGTTCAAAAAGTGTAAAGCCAGCTTCTCTTAGTGCGCTTTGGTAAAGCACAAAAATACTGTTGCTATCTTCTGAGCAATTAGCACATGTATTTTTAATATATTATGTTATGAAATCCAAAGTCCAAGCAAAGCTCATCTGTGGTAAAGCAGAATGTAACAGATTCTTGGGTATAAACTTGTAAAAAAATTGTCTGCACTAGGAATAAGGCTTTTTCTTAGAAAACTATCTTTGCTCAAATAAATGACTGAGAACATTTTATTTTTTTGAAAATCAAATAAACTGAGCCTTTTGTGAAGCTGATGATATCACAGGGACAATAAGATTGAAGCTTTCAGGCAAAAGTTAGGCTTTAGAAGAATTCATATCTGTTATCATTGACAGGTATAAAGCAATGTTGATAATACTTAATGAGATATTAACAAGAGTGACAGATATATAAATTTATATAATAAATATAAATATGTAATTGAATGTATTAACTTTGGTCACTTTAGAGATGGATAGATGCCTTATGGCTTAAGTTCACTTGCTGATCTTGCCAAGGAGCAAAGCTTTCATTAAAGTCCAGGTTTGGTTAGCATCATACACACAGTGGTTCATAGCCATCTACATACATTTCCAGTTCTAGGAGAATACAATATAATCTTCTGGTCTCCATGGGCACCAGTCATAAATGTGGCTCACAGACATACATAAACACATATACATAAATTCCCCATTGTTGTTCATTAAGAATACATTACTTAACAGATAAATGTCAGAAGATCTATTTTCAAAGGGGAGAATAAACTTATATAAAAGAAAGAATGAAAAGTATATCAGTGGAATTTCAGACTTCATATCATATGAAGTGTTGTGACTTAGGGTCAGAGCTCTACTATTTATGTACAAAGGCAACCAAGTGATTGTCATTAATTATAGCAAGTGTGAAACTGATGGTAAGCTATAAGACAGTGATCACAGCACACAATCCAGTATGGTAACAAGTAAACACCACACACAATACGTAAGTTTCTGCACATATGTTTCAACAGCTACTGTGTCATTCACATGAGCACAGCTTACAATCAAACTGTATCACAACACAAATAAAATTTACCTTATTTTTAGTCATATTTTAAAAGATATAGCTTAGCATAGAAATTTCAAACAAATATAAAAACCAACAAAGTTATGGGGTGGACTATAAATACTAAGCCCTTAATAGAGATACTCAGAACTGAAATAAATACTAATAATATGTTTTTAGGTTTAGAGTTGTTTTCTGTCTGTTTCAGTTTCATAAAGGGGGCATAAAAATGAGGTCACTAAATATAGTCCAGTTGGAGAGGCAGGTAAGAATATAAAGCAATTCACTTCACATTTTTTCATGGCAGCAGTCTTTAAGTAGAAGGTGTATATTGAGATTATGATATTATAACTGTCCCCCCTACTAGTTTAATAAAAAATGCTGATTGGCCTATGGCAGACAGGAAGTGTGAGCAGGGCTACCAGACTAAGAAAACTGGGAACAGGGACAACAGAGAGACATGACACGGAGATGCCAGAAAGACACCACAGAGACATCACAATAAGAAGACAGCAGATGCGAAGATAAACTATTCTGTTCTGAGAAAAGGTACCAAGAATCATGGGTTAGTTTAAAAGCAAGAGCTAATAAGTTATATACCTGGTCCCCAGGTCAATCAGCAAACAGAGTGTAATTAATGTAAGCATCTGTGTGATTTTATGGGACAATGCATCAGGGCTAGACTGGAAAGGTTGAACCAAAAACTATATACAACAGAGGTATTTTGTTTGGTTTTGTAGAAAACTGTACATCTTGCTAGATTTTTACCACAGAAAGTTATGAGGCAAAGTCTACAAATAGAACAAATATCAAGATTTGACATAGACGTGACTGGTATTTGATAACCATAAAGTCAGACACAAAGTAGCCTTAAGTGGAAAAGCAGAGTGCAGCCAAGAACAGATGGGTAATGCAAGCAGAATTAGAGATTCTAATAAATAATTTGAATAAATTATAGATTCAGGCACTATAACTAAAATAAAACAAATTGCTGGATGAGTTACTGCCCACAAGGTTCATTTGTGAAGGCTTCTCATGGCTGAGGCATTGGGAGGTGCTGTTGATCTTCAGGAAGTGAGATCAATATAGAATCTAACAACTAAAAGATGGGAGGAAGTCCTGTGACATTTTGCTTTCTTTACATGTCATGACCTTGGACCCATTTGTGGCTACAGAAGCTACCTATAACATGATATGCACAAGATGAAAGAGATACTTATTGCATTCCCCTTTCTCTGAGGAGCAAGTTTACATGGGGGTAATGTCCACAGTGGTGTACCCTCTGGTAATTGTTCTTGCTCAGGTAAATAACCATTATGCATGCTCATGTAGGAAATCCAACTTAAGCAATGTACCCCATACCCAAAAGAGATGACAGTGGCAGAAGGAACCATAGGGAAGAAGAAGTTCAGTGGAGGGAGGGGAAATTAGAGCATTAATAAGAAAAGGTTATATATCTATGATAAAATAGTGAAATCAAGAAGAAATACTGAAGGCAATGGAAGTATTCCCTTAAGAAAATTATGGGATTATTTTTCTCTCTCCTACCATCATTCCCTCCATCCCCTCCTGCTTCTCTCTTTCACCTCAATTTGGGGTATAAACCTAACCTGAACTTGCCTCCAGATTGCCATGATTTGCTAACCTCATGATAAGCTTAAACTATTGGAATTACTCAATTTTGGACTAAATCCAAAAATGTAATCTTCAATAATTTCTATCTATTTTAAAAGAAGGTTGTATCAGACATTGCACACACACACACACACACACACACACACACACACACACACACACACACACCAAAACAAAACAGAACAGAACAAACAAAACTTCTGGTTTGATATAAAAACATTGCTTAACAGAAATTTGTGGTGACCATAGTGCATCCAGGGGCATTATCTGTGACCTACTGTGCTTTCTTTAATCTGTAGCTGAGCCTAACCTGGCTTGAGGAGCTTTAGATTTTATTTTATTTTTTTATGTTTCATGTATTTTAGAGAAAAAATAATTTTATTACTGTATTTTTTAAAATCTATTCTGGATGTTTTGTGTTGCCTCTTGGGACCATGGGGTCATCCAGTCTCAAGGTTCTACCTAGGGTCCCTTCTAAATTTGTGGCCCTGTCGCTACCAGTGTCTAGATTAACATATATGGCTCTTCTTGCCGCTGAGGGCTATGAAGATGCCCATAGTTCGATTAGCCATCTGAATCCAGGTTGGTGACTGAGGGCCAGAATGCATGCAGATCTGAGTGATCTGTGCTGCTACTCAATGTTATGGTGAGTTCCAGGCCAGAGCTACAGCTGCAGCCATGTCAGGAGAGTTAGCTCTACTGCAACCAGGGTCCGTGCTGATGTCTATTGTTTCTGTTATCATAGAAGGCCAGGTAGACACCCAAGATTGAAGGCCATATTGATGTCTTAGGGTCATACTACTGTTGGGGCCTGTGCCAATCTGAGTTGCCTGCACTGGCACTTGGGGCAGTGATGATATCCAGACTTAGCTGTTGCTGAGGACAATGCCTGGGTCTGTGATTCTAGCATGGCTGTGTTCTGTGTTGAATTCTGAGTCCCATAGTGCCACCAAAGGCCACATAGAAACCCAGGATTGAGGCTGCAACCTGAGGCCTTGGTGGTATCCACCAGCATGTTACCACGAGAATCATCCTGACCAGAATGACCACTACTTTCACCAAAAGCCAGAATGTCTCTCAGGCCTAAGCTGCTACTGAGGACCAGGTCCGAATTTGTGGTGCATCTGCAGCTAGCTTGATGTCTGTGGCCTGTGTCACCTCAGGGGGCCTTAGCAACCATGGAGATCAAAACAGACAGCCATGCTGAGTTGGCCCCACCTTTACCTGGACTTGAGAAAGCTGGCCTTGTCCCTCCCTACACTACTGCAGGAGAGGACGCCCTGACATTGAGAGAGATTGTCCCATCCCTCAACCACAGTTAAGTATGAACCTTCTCTTAGGGCAAGGATGTAGGGGAGCTGACTCGACCCCTTCACCTGAGGCAGGTGGCCCCAAGTGGCTGGCACTGAGCAGCTCATGAAGGGATTGGTCCTATTGAATATTACTAAAGGATCTCTAAGATTCAAGGCAGCAACCTGATATCCTAGATGAGTTCCCTGAGGACCTAGTAAGGATGGAGTATCAGAACCCAGAGGTCTTGAACCAGACCCATAACTCATTACAATGAACATTTGTTAGTAAAGCTGATAGGATAAAATGATATATTATATGGCACACGGAGGCTTCCGGTGCCATCAGGAACAATGAGGAAGTATTGGAGAGGCAGGAAAGAAGGAGAAAAAGAGTTTGTTTTCTGTTTGCCTGTTTTGTCTTGAATCTTTTTGTCATAGTTGATTTTGTTTACTTGATTGCTTACTTTGTTTTACTTTCTTTAATGGTGGCCCATGAATGTGTGATAGGAGGTTATGAGTGGACTGGGAAGTGAGCAGAATTGGGGTGCATATTGTGAAACTTGCAATGAATTGATGAAGAAGTTAATTCTTTTTTTTTTTTTAAGAGCTTAAAATGACCTAATTCATTGGAGTTTTTAGCCTTCTGGATATGGTTTAATTTCTTACTTTGAAGATTTTTTGATAAATTTTTAATTCTTCTTCTCCTCCTTCTCTCCTTCTTTGTAATGGGGTAGAATATTTTAATTGAGATGAATTTGGCCATTTAAGCCTGAGTATGGTTTGGTGGCAGGCACTTTAACTATACTATATGAGCTTTTATCTGCCTTCTTTTACTGATGTTCTTCTTTCTTGCCTGTGTGCTATATATGCGCATACATGTTTTCAAGCTACATTTCTTAATTTCAATTCTATTATAGTTTTTTCTTTTTTGTGCTAGTTAGCAAGTCAATAGAAACACAATTGCGAGTGCCTGTCTAAATCCCCAACTAACACTCTATTGCTTCAGAATGGCCATAGCAGCTGTAGAACCAATCACTGAGAATTATAAAGTTTGGATTTGAGCAAATCTTTTATTTTAGTTTATTATTATTATGTTTTGAGTAGCTATTTTAATCTAGGTGTGTGATATTTTCAACTGTGATTCCATGATAACAATGCAATTAACAGAAACAATGAAACACAGGTGTCTCCACAAAGGGCTAGAAGAATAGTTCAGATCTCATTCTTTTAAAAACACTCATGCAACAGACTAAGTCAAAAGATTAACAAAGTGGGAAATTGTTCAATGAGAAAAACATTTGCAAAGAAAGCTTGAGGGTATAAGTTCTTATATCTTTATCATCCATTTACAAATCTGAGAATAGTGGTCCTCGGTACATGCTAGAGAGGCAGAGAGTGGTGAATCTCCAGAGCTTGTTGTTCACAGCCAGTCTGTCTAACCAGGGAAATGTGGCCTTACTGAGTGGCACTATCTTAAGAATATGGTGGAAGGTGATTTTTCTGAAACTGAAAAACAATAAACAAGATGAGTGAAACATGTAATAAAATACCAAATGTTTTTGAAGCAAACATTAATGTTTAATGTATGTTCATAGGGAAGACAGAAAAATTCTCAAAAAAAAAAATAATACTGCCAGAAGTGGATGCTGAACTTAGCCATATTGGGACCTTGGGACCTCCTGCCCTTGCTAGGGAGGAGATAAAGAGATGTGGAGAAGAGAGAGTGACTGGAAGGGGTGGGAGGCAGAAGGGAGCTTGAACAAGGATATACACAGATAAAAAATATGACTTTAATCATATTAATAAAAAAGTTCAAAGATAAAAAAAATGATGTTAGACATAAACTCCATGTCCAGCTAGATCACAGAAGAATTATAATTGACTTTCAAAGAAGTACTTGGGGAAGACTGATTTTCCCCTTACCAGTGGGTATAATTTGCAGATAACTTCTGGGTTATGAGTGGGTATTTTCACTTCTGGATCTCAGTGCTGAGCCCTATCTGGCTTGCAACTCTGCAGCTGTTGTGTGTTGTGCCACTGTCTCTGTTAGTTCTTGTGTGTCAGTCCTGTACTGTCTGGAGGACACTGTTGCTTTGGAACCATCCATCACCTGTTACTCTTGCAGGCTTTGTGTCTCCTCTGTCACATCATGAAAACTTAACATGGACAAATAGACAAAACATACAACATTTATCTTTAAGGTCTGAGTTACCACATTGAAGGTGATTGCTTCTAGATCAATCAATTTAGCTGGAAACTTCATGTCTTAAAATTTTTGAAAGATGGAAATATTCCGTTGTGTAAGTGTGTCATGTTTTCATGAATCAGTTTGTGGCTGTTGAAGTTGTTTTCAATTTTTAGTTATTAAAGGTAGGGCACCAATTAACATAGATAATCAAGTATATCTGTAGTAAGAAGCAGAGTCCTTTGTGAGTTGTTCAAGAGTGGTGAATGTGAATATTGAGGTAGATTGTTTCCCAAGGAACTGTCATACTGAATTACACCAGCAATAGAAAATTTCTCTTTCCCCTTCAGCAGAATCTGACATTTGTTTTATTGATGTTAGCCATTCTAACCAAGATGAAATTTTAAAGTGGATTTAATTTACATTTACCTGACGGCTAGGAATGTTACAGATTTCTTTAAGTACTTCTCACAGATGAAGCCTTTTCATAGGCTTTTTGAGATCTCTATTTAGTTCTGTATCCTATTTTAAGATTGAAATGTTTACCTAATATCTAGTTGTTTAGTTGTTTATATATTCTAGACACTTAACTTCATATCAAATATATAATTTGTTACATTTCCTTCATTTTGTTTTCATTTCATGCTGTTGATTTTCCCAAATGGTGGTGTCTTTTACTGTACAGAAACTTTTCAGCTTTATGTGGTTTATTAATTGTTGTCTTTTTTTTAATTTTTCCCCATCCCTGTATTTCCTTATTCAAGGTCCCTTCTTAATATTGCATAGAAAATCCTTTCATGTACAATAAGTTCAATTCTATTCCACATTGTATGGTCTATCAAGTTTATGGTATTTTTAATCTTTTTTGAGGTCATTGATATATCTAGAGTCAATTTTTTTGCAGAATGCTTTTCCAGATAGGAATGTGTTTTTATTCTTCTTGCAACCACGCTGTTTCACCTGCACCATTTGTTGAAGATGTTGTTTCCTTTAATGTGTAACTTTATATTCTATATATTAATCCAGGTATTCATATGTGTGGACTTTTGCTTGATTTTATTGATCAACGTGTCAGTTTTTATGACAATCCTATTTTGTTTTATGATGATAGCTTTGATTTCTAGCACAACTTGAGATTTGAAATAGTGATACCTCCAGCAGTTCCGTCATTTTCAAAATTATTTTTGCTATCTTACATTTTTGTGTTTCCATATAAGAGTGACAATTCTATTTCTGTGAAGATTTATGTTGGAATTTTTATTGACATTACATTGAATCTGTATATAGTTTTGGATAGGATGGCCATTTTTACAAAATTAATTCTACTGATCCATAAATATTACAGACTTTTCAGGATTCTGTTGTCCTCAACTTTCTTCTTCCATGTCTTTAAGTAATTATTACACAAATTTCTTAGTTTCTTGGTTAGAGTTTTCCATATATATATATATGTAAATATATTCTTTTGTAAATTAGGCTCTTGTGCAAGGTTCTATTTCTATTATTTTTTTCTTAGTCTTTATGGCATTTTTATATGAAAGTGTGCATTTTGTATTTTGTTACTGTGATGAAAATTTTTATCAGCTGTTTAAGTTTCCTGATAGAGGTTTTTAATGGCCTTATATGTATAAAATTATAATATCTGCAAATAAAATATTTTATGTTCTTTTTCTATTTGTATCCCCTCAATCTCCTTCTGTTGTCTTACTGCTCTTGTAAACTAAGCACAGTATTGACTACATAAGGTGAGAGTGGACATTCTTGTCTTATTCATGATTTTAGTGGAAATGCTTTGAGTTTCTCTCCATTTTGGTTGCTTATTGTGAGCTTATTGTAAACTGTGTTTATATAGTTGAAAAAAGTCCCTTGTTTGCCTAACCTCTACAGAACTTCTATCAAGAAGAGATATGAGATTTTTCAAGAGAATTTTCTACATCTAAGGAAACTGTTGTAGATCCTATGTATATAAGTCTTTTTGTGGTATATTATTTTTATCAATTTATGTATAACAAATCATCTCCGCCTTTATGCTTCTCAATAATACTAAATAATATTTTTGATGTGCTTTTTTACTTGGTTTGTCTGAATTTTCCTGTGAATTTTTACATCTATATTAATAAAGGATGTTATTTTGTATGTTTCTTTTTTTTTTTGATCTTTATTTTGTTTAGCTATTAGGGTAAATTTGGCCTAAAAAATAGAAGATATTCTTTCAGTTTTTATTTTGAATATTCTGAGAAACATTGGTGTTAATTTTTAAGTGAGGCTCTAGTAAAATTCTGTGATGAATCCAACTGGTCCAGGACCCATTTTGGTGGGGAGAAATTTTTAATTACTGCTTCTATTCCATTGGGGGTTATCCATTTGCTTGTATTGTTTATTGCATCTCAATTTAAGTTTTCAAGTCACAAAGAGAAACACACATATAATTAATACTCATTGTGGTGATTTGAATGGGCTGACCCACAAGGACTCATGTATTTGAATGAGTGGTCCGTAGGGAGTAGCACTATTACAAGATATGGCCTTGTTAGAGTGGGTGTGGACTCACTGGAGGAAGTGTGTCACTGAGAGGTCTTTCTCTAACTCTGTCAGATAGTAAACAACCTATCTTTATTTCATCTTAGGTGCAATCACTTGGATTGGTTTTCCATCATTTTACCCTGAGGCAATGTTTATCCTTGATCCTTAGATCCTTAGCTATGGGGGGTTTTTATTTTGTTTGGTTTCTTTCTTTTCTTTTCTTTTCTTTCTTTTTTTTTTTTTGATATGTTAGGAAGATAGTTTTCTTTCTAATCCAATTAGGTACAATATGTATTTTTACTGGTAGAGCAAGGACATTATTATAGAGAGGTAGTATCCGTTAATAATGTGTTTTGATTCCTGTTATTTTGTTCTAGTGGTAGGAATGCTTTATGTCCTGTTGTGATTTTCTGTTCTTGGGTTATTTATTTATTTTTACTCTTTGATGTAGTTACTCTTTTTATACTGATGTTTTCCTTCTGGTGCCTGTAGAGCAGGAATAATAGAAACTGCTTAAATTTGGTTTTATCATGTAATGTTTTTTCTTTATCTATTGGGAGTCACAGTTTTGCTGGGTGTAGTAATCTCATCTGGCATCTGTCAGTTCTTAGAATTTATAGAGCATCAGTCTAGACATCTATGTTTCTGAATCTCCATTGAAATGTCGTATGTTTTCTAATGGTCTCATTTTTATATGTAATTTTGTCTTTTTTTACTTGAGGTTTTTAACATCCTGTTTTTGTTCTATACATTTAGTGTCTTGATTATTGTGTCTTATGGGGAATTTAGTTTTGGTCCTATTTGGTGTTCTGTATGGTTCTTATACATTAATATGCAAATTCCTCTTTAGATTATAGAAAGCTTCATTTTGATTTCTGTTTAAGATATTTTCTATGCCTCTTCTTTTTATTTGCCTATAAATTGTAGGTATGGTCATTTCATAGTGTCCTTGATTTTGTGAATATTTTATGGCTGAATTGATTCCTTTCTTTTTTTCTTTCATTTTTTTTATTCTTTAGTTGTCATTCTAAGTTTTTTTACACTTAAGTTTTTACACTTGATCTTAGTCAAAGGGCCGAGAAATGATAATCCTAAATTTTCATATCAAATTCTGTTTCTATTTGTTTTTTTGTGATTTTATTTCTTTCTTAGTTTATATGTTTATGTCTTTAATTGTTTTCATTATTCCACTCAAATGTTTATGTTCTCACATCCTTTTAAGGTTTCTTATACCTATTTACAATTGTTATTTTTAAGTCTCTGTCTTTTGCTTTTGCTAAATTGCATTTCTTAGACTCTTTTGCAATAAGGTTGACTTCTGAAGGCAGTACGTTGTCTTCATCCTTCATCTTTGTATTTTGTGATAGAATCTGGACATCTGGAGTTATGATGTTTGAGGTATTTCCTGATGTAGTTATTTTGTCTTGTCTTTGTTGTGTAGGTGTTGTACTGTTTTATTGCTGTTATGTACTTTGGATCCTGAGCAAGCGGTAGCTATGGTGTCTCTGGTAGAAAGTGTTTCTGCTAGTTGACAGATGACACAAAGAAATAGAGATGAGCCATAAGAAAAATCTGAAAATGGCAAAAGAAAATATCTGAGGGGACCCTGGCTATGCAACAACAGGAAGAGTTTGCACAGAATGGAGGGTGGGTATGAGAAGGGACTCCTTCAGCGATGCTTCCACAGAAAGAGTAAGTTTGAAGGAAAAGGAATTGAGGAATACATGAATGAGAAAAATTTACTTACCAGTACTTGGGTCCAGTTTTTATACCCATGGTCCTTGATATAATTTAGTTTCTACAGATTGGTGGCTGACTCAAAAATTAGATATGAGCTAGAAGAGGAGGCTGAGAGGGCTTGTCAGTAAAGAATTCTTCAAGGTTCTGAGTGTGAACCATGCCACATAGATATTTATTGTGGAATATCCATTGAATCTACATTTCAGTAGAACTTTTAATGATAAAAAGTTTGAAAACCTAGATATCAATTTAATGTAGAAATATTTCCAATGTCTCTTAAACAATGACCACATTTTTTATTTACATTAAAATTCTGAGGGGAAAATTGTGAGTCACAACTAAAGATATCACCTTGGATAAAATTTAACATCAAAATTTTATAGGAGAAAATAAACACATCAAAAATTAAATACAACAGATTGGTTTTTATTGCAAGGTTAAACTAGGCAAACTAAATAATATATTGATTAAAGAATTGTTTATGAATCACTGCAAAGCTGCAAAAATGCAAATATGTGTTTCATAGGAATCTAAGGGAGTTGTTCTTAGAGAGGAGATGGAGCTTAGAGAAGCAAATAGTGAACATTTACATGATATCTTGGTTTTCATACATGTTTTGAAGCTTAAATTATGCTAGCTCTAATCTTTCCTGTATTTGATGTATGTAATTAATAATAAATGATAAAGGTAATAAAAATGGAGTTTGTTGTTCTAAAAACATTATCAGTATTTTCTCATCACAGCCAAATTATTCAGGTTTTAAAATTCAAACTCAGTTTTTACTTATTTTCGTATAAAGAGAAGTAAGAGTTTTTCTTATAAAAGTTGCTTAATACTTTTGTATACCTTGTGGGTAAGTTTTAATTCAAATTTAGAATCAGGTTGGTCAACTTTGTTCCTTTTTTACAGGCAAAGGTGTCCTACACTCATGTGTGCTCATGTGTGTGTGCATGTGTGTGATTTTCTTTTTGTTTGTCTGCTTTGCTTTTTTCCCATCAGCTATTTTACGTATTTAAATTCTTTTTACTTAGTCTTCCTATTCCTGACACACACATAGAATTACTGGCTCCAGTCACCATCCACATTCTCACATGTCTTAGATATTTACCAAAGCTTTTTCCTTTCTTTTCATTACAGAATTCCTGTGGATAACAGAAGAATGAACTGGAAATGTGATCATTAAGCACTGAGCCAAACAGACCCTTTCTTTAAAAGCAGTTTTAGAAATAGGTCTCACTGAAGCAGAACACTCCAGAGTAATGTGTTTCTCTGAATATTTGAGTCTTTTAGCTTAAATGTTTAGTCTTTTTTTACACCACCATTTACTGTAACTTATGATTACCAGGAACAGAAATCTGTGTAATTATACATAGAATATTCCTATTAAATCTCTGTGGTTTATGTGCTTTCATTCTCATCCTTTCCTTGTTGCCCTGAAGACAGTTTAGAAATGAAGGTTAGTAAATGAAATGTTCCTGAGAAAGAGTGAGAGATAAAGCATCCCAAGCAACTCTCAATTTTAACTTGTGCTTCAAGTGAGATTAAGGAGAATAAAGTAGTGAGAGATGCTTTCCTCTCTGTAATTAAAATTATTTTGTCTTAGATATTTAAGGTAGATTCATATGATACTCAGACAAAAACAGAGTTCTGTTGCATTGTTAATTACCAATTTATTGAAAGATCTTAAATGAACATTTTTGTATCTTTGTACTACTTACTTATAAACTCCTAAGCTTTGTTCAAATCGTTTACTCATTAAAGAGTATATACATTTTTATATGCTAATTTTTCTGTTTTTACTTTTATGTGAACTGTTTTGCCTGCTTGCATAACTGTGTAAGGGTTTTAGAACTTGGAATTACACACAGTTGTTAACTTTCATGTGGATGCTGGGAATCAAACTCAGGTCCTCCAGAAGAACAGTCAGTGTTCTTAACTGCTGAGCCACCTCTCCAGCCCCATATACTAATTTTTCAATATTCTAAATTTAGAACTATTCTTGATTTCCTAATGGGTAAATGATTTAGAGAAGCAAAATGGAGATATAATGAAAACTGTCCTTAGAGGTTTGAAATGTGTACTTTTTCTGAATTAAAGCCGAACAATAGAAATCTCATATGAACAGTCTCTATCCAGAGACATTTATTTACAATATCCAATAGGTTTCTGTGTCTGTCTCACTACTCTCTGAGATACAAAGAAATATTTACTACTGTCATTCTAGAAACAATCATAGTTAACTGCAGTCTAGCTTTAGCTGATTTCTAATTTTGCTTATAAGTCAGTGTAACTATATAAACAAACTTTCAAAACACATCTTTTACAAAACAAATTTTCCTAAATGAATTTAGAGGAAGTTGTGGGATTTTATCTTTCTGCATACAAAAGTGGAATATTGGGCAGGGGAATCCTCTGTATTTAGTCCCAAACATAAAACTCTAGAATATTCTTTTTGTAGCCAGTGTTTTCAAAATAGCAAAAGTAAATTTGCATGGACACAAATCTAAGTACAGTGCCTTCATTTTCTGCATTTCTTATTTCCTAGAGGCAGATGCTTCACCCCTTAGTATCCATCCCACAAGGCTCTCCAGGGTCAGGGATGTGAGAAGTTCCCTATGATTTTCTTATATGAAGATTTCCTAGATTATGAAATACTTCAGAATTTTTAAATCTAGTATCTATATCTGAAATTGTTTAGCAGTACTAATTTTAATTTCCTAAGGACTTCGCAATCATTCTTGACAGCATCCCAAGATGACTCTTTGATATTCAGGAGAACGTGCAGCTGGCATCTAATCACACATCAGCAGAAGAATATGTAAGCTCCCCAATTTTTTTTCCCTAATGCTATTGTTAAATCCACATCTTTAATTTATCTGCTATTTTAAAATAAATCTTCACTGCCCTACACATGATATTTAGTATTTTTTACTTCCTGAATTTTGAATTTGTTTTTTGAGTGTATGAATCAGAAAGATAATTCTATTTCTTTTTCTCATCAAAATAACTTTAAAACTAATTTTATCTTTGTGTATTTATGCAACATATTAAAGTATATATTGTAAGTAAGTCACCATAAAATATTTTGGGTGTGAATATGTGTCTATAGGAGCCTGTGTCTACATTCTAATCTCTTTTGTTACTGTTATCTTCAAGGGCTCAGTATAGCATCACTTTGTGTTACACATCTTCTTCCATGCAGTGAGAATGTTTTCTAGTCTGGGTTGAAGGAAGGAGACTTAGTAACCTAAAAAAAGGACATGACTGTAAGCGCTTGTCTGCTCTGCCTTCTATTTGCTTGACTCTAAAGTACAATGTTTGAGCTGAAGAAATTACTCAGCTGTAGCTAAATGAGAGAGATAGTGTAGATATTATAGTTTGTTTAACTTTTCACTGTTTAGTAACTGAGGTCAGTATTGAGTCTTCAACTTCACAAACAGAATACTTCCACTTAATTTGTTTGGTCTGGCCATGGTAATTTTCTTTTTCTATATTTACTAATGTTTATTATTTATTATCATTATTAACTATTATTATTATTATTATGTCTCTCTCTCTCTCTTTCTCTCTCTGCATGCATATGTGAATTTGTACAATGCTACAGATAGAACTTTGGCGGATTGGTTCTCTCCTCTCAGCAGGGTTTCTGATTCGAACTCAGGCTGTCAGTTAAGTGCTAAGCACTTTTATTCACTGACCCATGGACATGGTCTACAAATGGTACATTTTTGTTCTATATCTTTTTTCCCTCTGTAGTTTTTATACTTATGATTGTTTTTGCTTTTGTATTTTGAATTGTTGTATAGCTTCCTGAAAGTGTTCTATAAAACTAGCATTTTAAAAAATATACTCTCAATATATAAATTACTTATTTGATTCTCATTCAAAATGTGAGACAACTGCCAAATATTTATTTGTCTTCTCTGTCCTTTGCCGATGAGAAGAAATCTGTGCACAAAACATGAGCCTACTTCCTTCTAGATGTTCCCTGCTGTCTTCCTTTAGCCACAAAACCATCTTAACCCAATATTTCTTTTAATACAAATAATAATTTATTATAGAAAGGTAAGCAAAATCTAGCAAGCCAATAGCTACAATTATCTCCTAAAAGAATACCCAGAACATGTTAATATTTATTCATTTTATCATATACATGATTCTCATGTTCATTTTAATTTTTTAACTATTTTATCTGTTCATGTATTGTCACAGCACTAAAGCATTCCCTTAATGTACTAACAGTACCATTTCTTGGACCACTTTCATAGAGAAATTATCAATTTTCCTCAGTGGATCCTAGCATCATTTTAAAATTTCAGTTATTTTTATAATAAATAATACAATTTTATTTCAGCAATAATTTTGTGTTGTTTATGTTCACTACACATCTAAACATTATTGAGTCAACATACTTAGAAATATGTATTTTATATATTTAACATGTTGTCCTACATGTGCCCATACACCAAATAATTAATTTTCATCTCCCCACACTTGAATGACCACTAAAAAATTAATCTGGGCCACCGTGTGCTTAGACATGATGCCTGAGCCAAAAAATCTAGAACTCTATGACAAACTGATTTGCACACAATGTGAATGAAGTGTTAATTTGTTTCTGAACCTCTGTGATATAAGCCTCTTCAGAAGTCACCCTTTATGAAGCAGTTCAGAATGCTTTAGAATACTTATGATCTTTGTAGAATGAGCAATTCGCAGTGGGGAGCGGGGTTATTTTCTTCAAACTCATAAATGTAGAATGCTGACTGCAGTGGGATGGTCTGTCTGTACACTGTAAATATGTGTTGTTACCTTTGGATAAAGAAGCTGTTTTGGTCTATGATAAAATAGCTTACAGCCAGATGGGAAATCCAAGAGAGGTAGAGGGAGAAGAAAGGCTGGATCAGAGGAGATTTGATCCAGCCACCCTAGAAGCAAGATATGAAAGTACCTGTGAGCCACAGGCCATGTGGCAATACATAGATGGATAGAAACTGATTAATTTAAGATTCAAGAATAAGCTGGTAATAGCCTGAGCCATAGACCAAACAGTTTGTAATTAATATAAGCCTTTGTGTGTTTGTTTGGGACCTATCAGCTGTGGGACACCAGAAAACTTCCAGCTACAGCTGATGGCTAAGGATGTTGAATGTTATTTCACATATGTGTTCGCCATTGGTGCTTTGTTATGTAGAAGTGTCTATTTATTTCATTTGCTTATTTATCAATTGAAATTTTTGCATTTAATATTTGGGACTTTTAATAGGTTATATGTATTAATTTCCTGTTAGTTGTACAGTTAATAAATATTTTCTCTCATTCTATTGATTGTCCTGTTTCAGATTGATCTGTTTGTTAAACAGATTTTGCAGATTGCTAAACAGAAGGTTTTAATTTCATTTTATCATATTTGTCAATTCTCTGAGCTATTGAAACCTTTTGCAGAAAGGCTTTCAGTATTCCTATGTAAAGTGTTTTTCTTGTGGAAAACACTACAATTTTAATTTATCATCCTAATGCCCCAAACTTTCATTCAAGTGAAAGTTTTGGGTATATGACAGCAAAAGAACATCATGGTTTATTTTTTGATTAAACAAACTAGGAAACTAAGAAAATGGAAATAAAAATTTCAGTCTATAAAACAAAGGAAATTCAAAGGATATAATTTCAAAAAAATGGTATTAGAGAAAATACCATAAGTGATTATATGCATTTCTCAACTATAACTGTAGAGATTTATATCATAATTAGGCATTCACAACATATATTCTACCATGTTTTCTTTGCATATATTATAATAAAAAGAAAAGTGGAATATGGAAATGTGAGCATTGCTAGACTGTGTTTAAATTTTTTCTTTAGTTGTCTTGTTGCTTTATTAGCTTTGGCCTTACAAGCATAATTTAAATGGCTTAATGAAATAATAGTACTTTGATACATTTCTGGGTTTTGTCTGTATAAAGAGAAAAAGGTTGCTAGGCATGTTTAAATTTTTAATATAATTCCTTTTACATACCCTTCACTCTTCCCCCTCCTTCCCATTCTCCTGCTTTCCTACTCTACCCTCCATCCAATCCTTAAAGAGAGCAAGGCCTCCCTTGAGCAGTGTAAATAGGCTAACATATCAAGATGAGGTTGGACCCTTCTTTTCCTCTGTGTATCAAGGGTGAGCAAGGCATCTCATCACAGGGAGTAGGCTCCAACAAGCCAGTTCTTATAACCAGAATATTTCGTGTTCCCATAGCCCCCCTGGCTATCAACAGCTTGATTAGACAAACTGTCACTCTTAGAGGGCCTAGTCTGGATTTATGCAGTTAGTCCAGAGTCCTTGAGCTCCCATTAGCTCAGATCAGCTGTCTCTGTAGTTTTCTTCATTGTGCTCTTGACCTTCCCCTTGCTCCTCTAGTTGATCCTCCCTCTCTTCAACTGAACTCTGGGCATTTGGTCAAAGTGCTGGGTGTGAGTTTCTGCATCTGATTCTGCTCAGCCACTGGACGTAGGTTCTACGTTGAGAGTTAGGGTAGACACCATGACTGAAGGGAAGGCTAGTTCAAGTACCCTTTTCAGCATAGCCAGGAGACTCAGCTGGGAGCTCCTTGTGGGATCCTATGGACTTTCGCACCAGGTTTATCCCCAAGCCCTTGATGGTTCACTCTGTCAGAATATATCCCGAATTACTCACTCACCTCTCATTTCCTACTTCAACTGGCTATCTAGAATTCTCATTTCGCAACCCCTCTCCTCTCCCCTTTTCACCCCCTCCCAGTTTACACCGATCTTAACTATTATCTCTTTCTAGTGCAATCCATGTGTATCTCTTTAGGGTCCTCTTCTCTACCTATCTTCTCTGGGGTTGTAGAATCTAGCCTATGCATCCTTTCCTATGTGTTTGCTATCCATTTAGGAGTGAGGACATACTGTGTTTATCTTTCCAGGCCTAGGTTACCTCAATCAGCAGGGCTATACCATCTGATCTCAGATGTTAGTCTGTTTCCCTGAAAGATGAAGCTGGACTTAATGCTTGAAATTACATAAACATTTGGAGTTTCTTCCCAGGGACAAATAATTCTCCCTCTATCATTAGTGCTCAGTTGCTTTGTCTAGGAGGACAAAGCCTTTTGTGCTTTCCCCATTCCAAAATATAATGTCTATTGATATTGTTATTGTTTAGATCTTGTGAAGGCAGGCATGCTGTTGGGGTATCATAAATGTAGATTTCCTGTTAATTTTAGAAGACAGTCTCACAGTTGAACTCCTAGTTCTCTGGCTCTTAAACTATTTCTGCTGAATTTTCTATGATATTCTGAGCCTTAGGCTGAGGAGTTGTGTTCTAACTAGTCACCACTATGCTCTTTCCCTTTTTTGTAAACAAAAATTTTGAGAAAGAAAATATGAGTAGGGTGGCTAGGGAAGTAGGGACAGTTGTGGAAGAAGTCAGAGGAGGGGAAACGATCCAAATATATTGTACTAAACAAAAATGTCAAATAATTTGATATTTATTTAAAACTAATAATTAAAATATACGAATCTAGGAATAGGGCATAGGTGTTTTGCATTGCACTTATAAGAAAACAGCTTAAAAGAAGGAGTTTGGACCTGAGTGGTAGCTATTAATAATGGAAGGAGGTTGAAATGATGTCTATGAGTGGACTTTAGTGTAAGGTAGAACTGTACTAAACTGTATTAAAAACCTTCAGCAACAGCAAATATCAACAAAGCATGCTTCATAAACACTGTCTCATTGGAAGACTTGGGCAAATGAGGGTTGAATCAAAAGCAATGTTCCGTGTTTGTGATGCAGAACTGAACGAAAACCAAGCTGACAAGCTAAGTTGCTCATACATTTGAGAAAGCTGACAAGAAATTGCAGTGGAACTCAGATATGGGAGGCCAGAGGATGTATAAATTACTTCCCCTTCCTTCAAAAAACTCCTCCCCAGAGAGTTTCAACCCACACAGCATGCTCATCTTGACATAGATGGCATCTCAAGTGACTGAATATACTAGGTAAATCATGGGTAATCCTGAAAACCATACAGAAAACATTTTTTTTGGTAATATGACACCTGATACACTTACTAAAGAGAACTGTGAGGAGAAAAAGGTGTGAATAACTGACATAAATGCAAGTAACAACTTGAGACTCAAATGATTTTTAAAACACTATACAATATAAACTGAGAGGAGAAAATAATTCTGTTCTTGTAGACACTGACTAAGCCAATTCTTGAAGACAGGAAAATATTCACTGGAACTTATTTTAATGAGAAAATAATGAGCATTAGATGAATACAAAGACTATAAAACCAGCAAAGGCTAGCATACAAATAAGATTTTAGTCTAGTCAAAGGTGAGGAATGTGTGAAAGATTTAAATCAAAGCAAAACATTAAGGCCCTCATAACTTAATAACAATTTCTGTTTGAATAAACAGTAATCTATTATCTATACTAGTTATGTATAATCCTTGGGAAGAGAGAGCCTCATGGCAAGGAGGGCAATAATTAGTTGATTCTGAAGATACCTGACTATTTTTCCATATAAAAGAAAAGTATAACTTGGCTTCTGTGTTTTAAAATACATTTTTTCTGTTCTGTCATTAAAGAGAGACATTATTTTGCTACATACTTATACCACACTGAACTCTGAAAGTTTAGGATTCTTCAAGATGAATATTTATTTTCCTTTTTATATTAAAAAGTAAGAAACAGAGAAGGAAAGAGAGAAAGGAAGAAAAAAGGAAGGAAAGAAAGAAAAAAGGAAGGAAGGAAGGAAGGAAGAAAGAGTGAAAGGGAAATAAGACTCTGTCAATGATAGTGGTTTATGAATGGAGATGGCCTCTTAACATCTTTGCTTTCAAAATTAAGTCCTGATTTGATGATGGGTAAAAATAATGTGATAATTAAGCACAGGCATCTGATTTGACAAATATCACATCATGTAACATGGAGTTGGATTTTCTTAATTATAGGCTTCACACAATGTGGGGTTAAGGCATTTTGTGCTCCGATTATGATATACAATGCCTTCAGAAGCGATGTTATAAGCCATTTATAAGAGTTATACAACTTAGTTATATTGAAATCTAACCTTAAGATTTTGAATTGCATCAAATTTTTTCTTGTCAACAATTTAGTACAACATTGTGTATCATTTCTTTTTGACTGTACAATTTCTCAATAAAATTCTTCAATATCTGATTATAATTCTATTTTACTTTTTAATATTATACTGATTAGATAATCCATTAAACAAATGGGAGAATCAGACTTAGTGACATGTTTCACCTGCATTATGAAGTTAATTGGATTAACTACATTAGCTCTTTTACATTGAAGTCTGCATACGTTTTTTTATTCAAAACTCAAAGTAAGAAATCACCAAGAGAATTCAGATTTCTGTGGTTCTTTCTTTAACAGATAGACTACAAATCATTACCAAAAAGAGACCAAATATAGAGTTGGCATACCCAAATAAAGCTAATCATATAGCTCATTTAATAAAATATTCACCTCAGAAACTTGAAGACCTGATTTCAACCAACAGAGCCTGTAATGAAAAGAAAAACTCTGCATTCTGAATTTGCCCTCTTACTTTCTCATGTGTTCTGTGGCAGGCAGGAGCCCAGCGTTCTGTCTAACAAATCATATACACACACTCCATGTAATATCAAATTTTAAAACATGAGTGAGGAAGGTAAAGTTAAAGAGAATAATAAAAGAAATGAAATTTTAAGGACATAGCTTACAATCCATTCTTACTTTCTTAGAGAGGAGAGAAACACCTTCATCTAAATTACCCTGCACTTTCAGCTCTGCTCCAAAGCCCATTACCTCCCAGAAATCACCTGGTCATGGTAAAACCTGAGTTGCATAGTTTTCTGCAAGTGAAAGATGAAAGCTTCAGTTCAGAGAAACACCCTTCTCAGGAAATCCTGTATGTGGCCTCAAGGCAGCTTTAATTCTAACCTCTAACAATGTCTGCTCCAAGAGCATGTCTCACATTTCCCAGGATGGCTTAATGCAGAAATTTCAACACAGTGAAGAAAAGCGGTGTGCTGGTCTGCATGGTTAGCCTTTTTAGTGTTAACAAAGCCCACTGCACTTGGGAATGAAGCTTACCAAGGCATGAAGATGATCATTTACATTATGGATATTCTGAAACATTAACACTGATTGGAAACTGTGTGTTATATATTTCATCAATTTAACATTTAGACAGAAATTAATTTTAGTACTATTCATTCATGTTTTCTAGCAAGTAGCAAATCTGAAGTTACAGGTCCTGATTCAAAGCTTTTGTCTCACCTTGCCCATCACTTTTACAAGCACTAAGACAGTCTTGTGTATATCATTTTTGCTTTAGAGTTACTATATTTAAATTTAATTTAAAATAGTTTTAATGAGTCAGTGAAATATTTTATCTTTATCCACAAATAGGTCTAAAATAATAATAAGACTTTGCGTTGATTATCAGGGTGAAAATTCAAAAGCTAAGATATTTCTATGGATTATAGATCATCATCAAAAGACTTAGGAATTCAGAAGTAATGAAGTGCATCTCTATATGAACAATTATTTACTTTCTCTTGTGTAATTACCATTTAGTATGTTCACATATATTTTACAATTATATTTCCATAAAAAATGTAAATTTTTATTAGATTGTTTTCCATTGCTATTGTAACCTATCTGAGGTTGGCTAACAAATTAAGGAAAGAAGTTGACTCAGTTGAGTGTAGGGGAATCAAAGGCATTGAGGCAGCATTGGGCCATGTGGGGAGTTTACAGATGGTAGAACCACCTATGTGTAGGAGCAGGACAAGTAGGGAAAGTGCCATAGTGGAATACCAGTGAGAATGAGCATGAGGCTTGCTCCTGTATATTACCCTTCTCCTGAGAATTAACAGTACTTCTACAGTTCTAATCTTAGAAGTGCAAACCCCCTCATAATCTTGAACCTCTCACCCAGTCTCTTTTCCTAATCATGGTTTCCTCTCAATATAATCCAGCTACTGACAAGTTCCCAAAACAGAAATCTTTGCACAAAGCAACCCACAAGAAAATCCTAAATCTATCACTTCATCTTAGTCAATTATAACATTTTTACCATATAAATTGCTTCAATACACATGTACACACACATGTATCAATTATGCCATTAGAATAATGTCATAAAGTCCAACAAAACATAATATTAAATTTTAGGAAGTATAGCTAGGAGCTACACTACATTTACATTTACAGTATGGATGGAATAGTTCATTAAATGTAACTTGATACTTGATCTTAAACCATTGAAATCAGTTGAATCCAAGACTCAATCTATATACTGGGCAATTTATTTAATTCAGTATGCTCATTTACTACTTTTTCTTTCGCCAAGCTCCATTCTTGAAAGCTGACCTCCATATACATTAGGGGTGGACAGTTGGCCCATTGTTGTCAATAAAAGTCTGCTACCAGCAAGACAGGCAAGGTATAATTTTTAAATAAGAAAAAGTCATGCTTCTCTCTATAGGGAAACACTTGACTCAGTCATTTACATGTGTGTGCTCTGTGTACATGTCAGAGAAGTCCTCATCTCTCTAAGTGACTTCCTGATGGTGTTTTCAATATGATTTTTTTAGAGTGTGAGAGGTAGCTCTCAAGAAATATAAACATGCCTATATTTACATACACCCTGATTACAAGTGGCTGTGGGTTAAGCAGGATGAGCACATTCCTTGTTTCATTTGGAGCAGAAACCACTAGCAGGGCCTGTGAATGGACTTTCAATGTCACCAGTACATTCTGTGTTAATGTTTGATCCCACCCCAGAATGAGTCTTCCTATATTTACAGAGAATGTGCAAAAGGTTTTGTGGGGCACCATATTGGGACATATATACTGCATTGGAGGGTCAGCAGCTATATGTGATTAACAAGTACCCTGATTTTGTTTTTCTGTCCCTCCCCTCACACATTAATTTCATTTTTTACTGCAGGAAAGGATATAGCCCACTGTAGCACTAACAAAGCATGCATATTGTCAGCAAAATAGCTTAGCATGTGTGCACACTCGACAGTGGGAAGCCACAAGACTTATGCTTCAAATCTGAGCTTGCTGTGGAGGCAACATCAACATTTGAGTGGGATTTGCTTTCAGATCTAAGGGAAGCCCGTAAAGTTAAATTCATGCAACAAAGTTTTATTTTTAAAATGAATTTTAGTTACAAAATTAGCATAGAAACATAAGTACACAAGTTTGATAAAAGATCAGTAGTTTTTGTTTTTAATTCAGTTGCAGTTTTATTCTTTGGAGGAGATAATGTCTATCAATTTAATATGACATTTTGGTATATATCTTACACATTTGTGTTCTCATAAAAATACATGGCATTGTGCTGATGAGTGTTTTAATAGTTATAAATTATAACCAGTCCCCATTCAGCATTCCTCCATTAGGATGATTCCTAGCAATTCCTACAAGAGTTATATTTAATCTATACTTTTTCTTTTCTTTTTATTAATTCTTTTACTTCAAATTTTTCCCAAGACCTACCATTGCTTTTCCTCCCTCCCCTTCTTCCAGTTCTCCCCCAGTCTTTCCTCAGTCCATCCTCCATCCATTCCACAGGGAGGGCAAGAAATCCCAAGTTTAGCCAGTTTGGCCTGGCATATTCAGTTGAGGTAGGACTGAGTTCTTACCCCTGAATATCAAGACTGAGAAAGGCATTCTTCTGTAGGGATTGGACTCTGAGAAGCCAGTTCATGCACCAGGAATAAACTCTGGTCCAACTGCCAGAGGCTCCACAAACTGCCTACACCGTCATTGTCTTTCAGAGGGCCTAGATCCATTTCATAAAGGTCCCTTAGCCGTCATTTTAGAGTCAGTGAGCTCCAATAGTTCAAGTCAGCCACCTCTGTGGGTCTCCTCATTATGATCCTTTTCCCTTTGCTTATGTAATCTCTTGTTTATCTCTTCAGCTGGACCAGTAGCTCAACCCTATGTTTAGCTATGGATCTCTGCCTCTCCCTCCAACAGTTGCTGAATGATAGTTCTTCCATTTGAAAAAAGGGAAAGGGGAAGGCCAGTTTAGACACCTTCTGAGACCACTATTCCTTGGAGCCCTAGACAAACTCATCTTATGGGCTTTTGGGTGTTTCCCTATCACCAGGTTTCCCTAATCCCACAATGGCTCTCTATCAAAATATCCACTTCTTTGCTTTTTTTTTTTTTTTTTTTTTTTTGCTTCTGCCACTCTACCCTCTATTCTCTCATGTTCTCTTCTCATGTCCCTTTGCTCCCTTCCCCCTTATAATCCTAATTTATTCAGGAGTTCTTTTCCATTTCCCTTTTCCAGAGAGATCTATGGATGTATCACTTTACTTCTTCCTGTGTTCTAGCTGTTCAGGGGTTGTGGATTGGAGCCTGGTTATCCTTTGCTTTATGAATAAAATCCACTTATGAGTAAGTACATACCACATTTATCTTTCTGAGTCTGAGTTACTTAACTCTGAATAATACTTTCTAGATTCATCCATTTGCCTTCAAATTTCAAGATGCCATTTTTTTTCTGCTGAGTAGTATTCCATTTTTTAATACACCACAACTTTTAAATTCATTCTTCATTTGATGGGCATCTAGGTTGTTTCCATGTTTTTGCTATTATGTATAATGCTGCTATGAACATAGTTGATCTAATGCTCTTGGAGTAAGAATGTGCATCTTTTGGGTATATGCCCAATAGTGTAATTTATGGATCATAGTGCAGATTGATTTCCAGTTTTCTGAGGAACATCCATACTGATTTCCAAAGTGACTGAACAAGCTTACATTTCCACCCACGATGGAAGAGTGTTCCCTTTGCTCCACAACTTTTCCAGCATTGACCATCATCTGTGGTTTTGATCTTAGCCGTTCTGACAATTATAAGATGGTATTTCAGAGTTGTTTTGATTTATATTTCTATGATGAATCTAGTCTTTTTAAATTAGAATATTGAAGTCAAATCCTGTGAAGTTTTTCTTTTTCTTTCTTTTCTTTTTTTTTTTTTTTTTTGCTATTCTTTTGATAATATGTATTTAGAGATCGTTAATAGAAACTGCTTAGTGGATGCTCTGGCCTCTCTGTGTAATCGTACTCATCAATACCTATATCAGATGGGTTCATAAAGTTTATACTATTAAGATTATTTTAATACTTTCAAATTGCTCTCAGATAACTAGTTTTAATTTACTCTTCATAAGTCAATCTTTAAGTTATTTTGTTTTCATGAGTAAAAGTAAATATTTCATCTTTGTTTTCCTTTTCTGCTCTGAATCTGGTGGTAGTTGTGTGAATATAATAATAGAATTGAGCTTTTACTCAGGACTCTTTTCACAGATACTTAAAGGTACATAACTAAGACATTGTCTGGAAGTCCCTAGCTAACAGACCTCCCAGTGCCAAGATCTCTCATCTGGGCAGTAAGATAACATCAAAGCTGGTGCTTGCAGGCACAACCTGCTCCACCTGCCTCCTGACTGGAAATCAGAGGGCCTCACTAGAAGTTCTTGTTGTGAAACCTCCCACATGCTCAGAAATCCTTCACAAAAGAGCTTAGTTCTACTACAGTAACTCATTCTTCTTTTCAGAGCTCCTGCCATGCTGTCATACTCTAGTGCTGGAGACTGGACTCTTTGAAGGCTCCACTATGGTCTTCTCTTACTCTGGCTGTCCATGGATTAATAAATCAAATAAACTCCTTACTCTACAGTAATCCATCTCATTTTCCTTTTGAACACCCCATTTCAAAACCTGTAATATTGAGATAATTTTGTATTTAAATTGGTTGTTTGTGTTTTTTGTTTACTAACTTCCAAACTAATCAATAAAAATTTTATTTAACATAAATTTGGTAATGTACTACAACATTTAAAATGAAATAATTTAAGAAAAATAAAAATATTTAAATATTTTAAAGACAGCTTATTTTGGTATTGATTTTCTGGTATTTGTGGTTTGACCATATATGTGTGTGTGTGTGTTTGTGTGTGTGTGTATGTTCAAAATGCAATAAATCTGTGTTTATATATATATTCATAAACAAATGTTTTAGGGCAAAATAAGTTTAACTTTTGTACATTAATAATTTCTAGGCATAAGCCTGGGGAGATATTTCAGTAGGTAAGAGTACTTCTGATCTTCTAGACGATCTGAATTTAGGTCCCAATATGTAAGTCAGCTGCTCATAACATCCTTTAACTATAAATCTGACAATCTTTTCTGTTGTCTGCAGGCACCCACACCTATAACCCCTAAACGCATGTGGCACACATATTTCTCTTGAAAATTAAAATAATGACGTTTTATTATGGTTTTTAGCTTTTTTTAAAAACAATCTTTAGTCCTAGCTCCTGACACAAGTAGAAGCTTCTGAAAATTATGTAAGAGCCCACCCCACCCTATCCACCACCTACCCAGCATAATACAACAAAACTTTCCTTTCCACATCACAATATTCCATGCCACACATCTAACAGAGCCCTCTACCACAACAGATGCCAGGCTAACATCGTGAATACCAGATCAGATCCAGACTCTGGAACCCAGGGACCAGGCAAGCATACTAAAACCAGGCAGAAGCCTCCTATTTAACCAAAACCCAGGCTAGCATCCTGAACCTCGGAGGATTTCTGCCAGATCAGAGGCCATAAACACCATCAGAACTTCAGCCCTATCTTGGACATCAACTCCCTGGTAAACCAGAGGACATTTAAGACATCAGAATTTTATCCCCCTACTCAGGTGGAGACCTTCAACCTACTCAACCATAGGCTACTCCAGCATGATGGCCAGAGAGAAAACAGAAACAAAAGAAAAAAACACCCACCCAAAAAAAGAAACTCAGATTGTCACCTAGACTTCTAATACAGAATGTCTAAAGATTAGTAAGATAACACTCAGGGCAGAATAACGCCATCAGAGCCCAGCCACAGAACTACAGCAAACCCTAAATACACCAATAAAGCTGAAGCAAAAGGAAAACAACCTTAAAACCAATTTTATGATGATGACAGAGGACCTTATAGAGGAAATGAATAAATCTGTTAAAGAAATTTGAAAAAAGACAATAAAAAATAGAGAAAATTAACAAATCCTTTAAAGAATGTCAAAAAAGCAAAAAACAACAATAGATGAAGTAAGTGAATAAAACTGTTAAAGACCTAAAAATGGAAATGCATGCAATACAAAGAATACAATCATGAGGAGTTCTAGGAACAGAAATCTAGGTAAATAAACAAAAATTACAGATGCATGTGTCATCCAAAAAAAAAAATGGAAGAAATGGGAGATAATTTAAATAAGCACCCAAGTTAATAAAAGGAGTCATTAAAAGTCTCAAAAAAAGAAAAAGCCCATAGTCAGATGATGGCTTTAGCACAGAATTCTACCATACTTCAAAGAAGAACAAATAACAATACTCATCCATTTTTTTTCCCACAGAATAATAGAAACAGAAAGAGCATTGGTAAATTCATTTTAGAAGGTCACAGCCACACTGATATCCAAACTACACAAAAACTCAAGAAAGAAAGAAAATTACAGACCAATATCCTTTATATACATTGATCAGAAAACACTCAATAAAATTCTCTTAAAACAAACTCAAAAGCACATGAAAAGGTTAATCTCCCATGATCAGGTAGACTTTATTCCAGAAAAACATGGATGGTTTAACATGAGAAAATCTGTCACTTTATTCCTCCATATAAACAAACTAAAAAATTAACATAATCATCACATTAGATGATGTAATAGCCTTTAGTAATCCAATAACTCATCATGATAAAAGTTTTGAAAAGATCAGAGACACAAGTAATATACCTTAACACAATTAAGACAATATACAGCAAACACATCAATTCCATTAAATTGAAGAATAAGACAAAGGTGTTCATTCTGCTCATATTGCCTCACTATAATATTTGAAGTTCTACCTAGAATAATAAGATAATTGAAGGAGATAAACATAATACAAATGGAATTGAAAAAGTAAGAGTATTATCATTTGCAGATGATATGATAGTATACATAAGAAGCCCCAAAACACTGCCAGGGCACATTTAGTAAAAACTTTCACTAAAGTGCCTGGATATAGGATATGTACAAAAAAATCAGTAGCCCTCCTTTTTTATTATGAATAACGTTTCAGTTTTTTTAATCCCTGAATCCCCTTGTTTACACTCCCTTGTCCCTCAGGCCCCTCCCAGTCATTCACTCTTCTCCCCATCTCCTTATCTCCTCCCTAGCAAGGGCAAGAGGTCCCAAGGTCCCAAGGTGGCTTAGTTCAGCATCCACTCCAGGCAAATCCACTTTCCTCATCCCAACATCAAGACTAGATCAGATGTTCCTCTAGAGGGAATGAGCTCCAAGGTGCCAGTCCAAGGTGTTTCAGATCCCAAGCTGTTCAGTAGTTGTGATTTGCAGCTTGGGTATGCTTTGCTTTTTGTTTAAAGTCCACTAATGAGTGAGTACATCCCCTGCTTCTCTTTCTGGGTTTGTGATACCTCGCTTAGGAGGATATTCTCCAAATCCATCCATTTGCCTGCAAAGTCTAGAATATCATTTTTTCTTACTGCTGAGTAGTATACCATTGTATAGATGTACCACAGCTTGTTAACCGATTCCTCAGTTGAGGGGCATCTATGTTGTTTCCAGTTTCTTGCTATTATGAATAATGCTGCTATGAACATAGTTGAGCTAATGCTTTTGGGGTGTGAATGTGCATATTTAGGATATATGCCTAAAAGTGGTATTGATGGATCCTTGGGGAGATTGATTCCCAGTTTTCTGAGAAACTACCATACTGCATTCCAAAGTGGCTGAACAAGTTGACACTCCCACCCATAATGAAGGAGTGTTCCCCTTGCTCTACATCCTCTCCAGCATAGGCTGTCATCTGTATTTTTAATCTTAACCATCCTGACAGGTTGGTATCTCAAATTTGTTTTGGTATGCATTCTCTGATGGCTAAAGATGTTTATCTTCCTTTTTATGTTCCTTTTATCCATTTTTAATTTTCTGCTGAGAATTCCCATTTTAGTTTTGAATCACATTTTTAACTGGGTTATTAAGGGTTTTGGGCCCTAGTTTCTTGAGCTCTCTATGTATTTTAGAGATCAATCCTCTGTCACTTGTAAGGTCAGTAAAAATCTTTTTTCCATTCTGGAGGCTGTGGTTTTGTCCTATTGACAGTGTCCTTGGCTTTACAGTGGCTTCTGAGTTTTGGGAGGTCTTAGTTTCTGAGCTACTGGTGTTAAATTAAAAAAGTTGTCACCAGTGCCAATGGGTTGGAGTGTATTTTCCACTTTCTTTTCTATCAAGTTCAGTGTGGCTGGGTTTATGTTGTGGTCTTTGATCCACTTTGATTTAGGTTTTGTGCAAGGTGATAAGTTTCGATCTATTTTCATTTTTCTACACACTACCATCCAGTTATGTCAATTCCACATTCAAATGACAAGGAATTAAGGAAAAAATTAAGGAGACAAAACTCTTCACAGTAGGTATAAATAATATAAAATATCTTTGTGTAATTCTAACTAAGCAAGTGAATGATCTTTAAGACATGACCTTTAAGACTTTAAAGAAAAAGAGAAAATATCAAAAGATGAAGAGATTTTTCATGTTCATGGATTCTCAATGCTAATAGAGTACAAATGATTATCTTACTAAAAGCAACCAATAGATTCAACACAATCCCCATCAATATTTCAACAAAAATTCTTACACATCTTGAAATTACTATGGAAAAATAAAAAAAAACTCACTGTAGCAAAAGCAATCATGTGCACCAAGAAACTTTTGAGGGTATCACAATCCTTGATTTCAACATGTACTACAGAGGTAGCATAGTATAAAAACCACAATGTATTGGCAGAAAAGCAGACAGGTTGATCAATGGAATCAAATAAAAGCCCAAGATATAAATCCACACTTATGAAAGCCTGAGTTTTGGCAAATATTCCAAAATTATACAGTCAAATAAAGACAGTATATTCAACAAAAGGTATTCATTTAATTTGATGTTGACATGCAGATGAATGCAAATACATTTATATCTATCATCCTGCAAAAACTCAAGTCTAAGTAGATCAAAGTTCTCAAAATAAATCCAGATATTCTGAATCTGAAATAAGGAAAATTTGGGAACAGCCTTGTTCACATTGGCACAGAGACAACTTCAGAAGATAGCACTAATAATGCAGTCACTAATATCAACAAATAATAAATGGGACCTCATGGATCAGAAAGGATTCTTTCAAACAGAAAGGCTTCTTTCAGGCAAAGTGCATGGCCATTAGGACAAAACAACAGCCTACAGAATGGAACAAAGTTCTTCACCAACTTCACACCTGAGAAATGGCTGATCTCTAAAATACATAAAAAACTGAAGAATTTAGATATCAACAAACCAAATATTCCAATTAAAAATGAGGTGCAGATCTAAACAAATACTTATCTACAAAAGAATTTTAAATAGTAGAGAAACGCTTAAAGAAATGTTCAACAGTCTTAGTCACCAGGGAAATGCACATCAAAAAAACTCTGATTTAATCTTACTTTTGTCAGTATAGCTAAGATTATAAACACAAGGGATATATAGCTCATGGAAAAGATGTGGAGCAAGAGGAACAGTCCTCTATTGTTGGAAGTGCAAACTTATACAGTTCCTTTGAAGCCAGTGTGGCAGTTTCTCAGAGAATTAGAAATCAACCTACCACAAGACCTAGCTGTACCACTCATGAGCATATACCCGAAGAATGCTTAATCAGGCCACAAGAACACTTGCTCAACTATGTTCATATTAGCTTTATTTATAACAATCAGAAACTGGAAACAATCTAGATGTTCTCAACACACAAATGGATGAGGAAAATGTGGTACACTTAAAAAATGAAGTATTACTCAGCTATTAAAAATAAGGACAGCAAGAAATTTGAAGGCAAATGGAAGGAACTAGAGAAATTATTCTCAAGTGAGGTAACCCAGACCAAGAAAGACAAGCATGGTGTGTACTTACTTATAAGTAGATATTAGACATAAAATAAAGGATAACTATGTTAAAACCACAGTCTCAGAGAGGTTAGGTAACAAGGAGAGTTTATTGGGGGACACCCTCATTCTCTGAGAAGGGGGAATAAAAGAAATTTTGTGAGTGGTCTCAGGGTGGGTAGAGAATGGAATATGAGCAAACAGGTTTTTGCAGCATAGACAGGGCATACTGAAAGTAATTGTTGGGAAGGGGACACATTTCAGTTCTGATAGAACAATTTGGCAGGTAGGAATCTCTCCAAAATCTACAAGAAAGACTCCAACTTAGACTCCGAGCAACAGCAGGTAAGAATCCTGAACTGGCCATCTTCTCTGACCAGATTGGTGTCTACCCCAATTTTTATTAGAGAGGCATTATCCAACTACTGATGGAAACCAATGCAGACCCTTAGCCTAACATTATATGGAGTTTAGGGAATTCTGCAGAATGATAATAGGAGCCAGAGACATTAAGGGCATCACAAGAAAACTCATAGAATCAACTAACCTGGGCTCATTGGGGCTCTCAGAGATTGAACCAACAACCAGAGACCCTGCATGGGACCAACCTAGGCCCTCTGCATATATGTTACAGTTTTGTAGCTTGATCCTTTTATGGAACTCGCAACAGTGGGAGAGGGGCTAAATCCAACTCTTTCACAGGCTTTTGGGACCCCATTTCTTCTAATAGATAAATTTTCTATAATTAATGCTATTGTTGAAGCTTTCTATAACTAATATGAAGGGACATACTATCCTTTTCTGCTTTTTAAAAAAGTATAACCTTATGCACTTTTAGGTCTATACATATCCATTAATTTAATGGTCTCAGAATTCTTACAATGTGCATTTTATTACTTTCCATTTTGTTCTAGCAGGCTCACATATCTAATAATTTACATGACCTTAGCTTATCTAAGTCTGTCCTCTCTTGATTAGTGCTTGATACT
This sequence comes from Sigmodon hispidus, assembly GCA_004025045.1. NCBI lineage: Eukaryota > Metazoa > Chordata > Mammalia > Rodentia > Cricetidae > Sigmodon > Sigmodon hispidus. Next base: position 57,944 of record PVIH01004362.1, read on the forward strand.
GATTGCAGACATATACTCCTTTTTGTATCAAGCTTATGCATGCATCATCTTTTGGATAAGTACAAGGAAACAAAACACGCTCCATCAAGACATACCCATATTCCAAACTCTGTGTTAGGGGGCAACATAGTGACTTGTCTTTCTGATCTTCCTTCAAGCCCATTTCACCTTAGGCTCTCCAGCCTTCTATCCCAACAACAAGATCAATAATGAAGCCCTCTAATGCATATTATAATGATAAATTGGAAAACTATCACCTGCAGTAGACATTGGCCTTGAAAATAGGTCTTGCGTCTCTCCAAAACCTCAGACCCAAGCCATATGATCTCAATGTGTTCTTCATGACCGTCGTATTGGGATAGTCTCCTGTACCCCCCAACTCTGTGGCACAGAGGAAATAAAACAGCAAAAGTCAAAGAGTGAAAAAAGAACAGCTGAAGTAAATTATTTCCAACAGATGTTACTACTGTTCATCATTTGATGCAATTATCCCTGGATAGATAGGTCAACTTGAACTTCTGCCTCATCTTCCCCAGACAGTGTTGGATGCTGTGAACCTTTAATTTGACTAAGTCATCTCTCTGCTGTTGTTTGCCCCTTTACAGGAATCCTCATGCAAAAGAACACTTGGTTAGTCTGAGATACTCAGTCTATGTGGAACTCTAGCTAGCTCTCCCAGTTGATATCTGCTAGATGCTATAAGTTTCCAGTTTAGTGATGCTCCCTCAGTAAGATTTTCTCAGTTCATTTTTGGTAGAAGTTTATAAATGTTCTAACTTGATGACATACTATCACCAGGCTTCAGCATCTTTCTATCAGTTACCTAATATTTATTTTTTATTCAACATTATTTTTCTATCCGTATTTACTTAGAAGAATATTTTGACAAGTAACTATATCATTCCATATGTCCATTCAGAACTTAAGTGATGTAGTTTACTAGACTGGGAGAAGCTATGAAATTTGACGAAATTTTTAAAATACAGCAATAATATAAGCAACATCCTCTAATTACTTTGGCCAACTTTGTAAAAGTATTTTTCATAATGATATAGAGAGCAATGCAGAAAATGTTCTAAGAAATGGTAATGTCAGATTAATGTTCTTTATTAAAAACTAATTACCTGCTTTAAATAAGTACTGACTTTTTATAAATCTGATCTGCACAATAATAGAGTATGATTCTGATTCTTGTTATAATTTATAAAATATTTCAGCATTGCATTCAGATAGTTTGCTTCAGGTTCATATGAAGAACATGAACATCCATTATCAAGTCAAAATAAAAATAAATTGATAGCCAAAAAATTCTCTTCAAATGGGTTTAATAAAAGTTGCTTTAAACTTTAACGCTCAATGTAGAATTAAAGGAACTAGCATTATATAATCAGTGTCTAATCCTCTAGCCTCTTTGAAATGTGGACAGATAAAATGTCTTGAAGGAAATGTTTGTAATTATTGTACTAACAAGTTTCAGTATTCAGCATGTTGGGGGAAGGCAACAAAGGCTTAAGTAATGGAATACAATAGCAATGTTACATTTCCACCATTATCAGCATCCTAATGGTCCCTGGCCAACAATAGTCTAGTACATTTATAAAAGCTTTGCACACTGTAATGAGAAATGAGTGCTCTTTATCACCACTAAAAGAAAAGCCCATTGAAAAAGTTAAATATCCAAGGTAAAATATCTATAATAGCTCTGACTTTCACATTATCTCTTTTTATCACAAGAGTTTATAAAAACAAGCATATCTGGTAGTTGGAAAAAGTAAGAAATTTCTGAAACTTTGGAAGTTGAACACAAAATCCTCCTTTATTTTCTATTCTTTTAGGAAAATCATACTGTGATTTTTTTCTAGAATTTTAAGGTTTTATCAGAATAAAATTTAAGATACTAAATACTTCTTTTAATTAATATTGATTGTCTTAATATCAACTGTTCAAAGTATTGGAATTTTACTTTTTTATAAATCTCAAATTATCATAGATGCTTATGTGCAATTACATCAAGTAGTTAAGAAACATATTTCAGGGCATGAACATACACAGTTAAATAGATTTATTTCTTTTCAGTAAATTATACTGAAATGTGAAGTGAAAAGTAAAATTTGTCCTTTTGCAATCCTCCTTCAGCCCTTTTTGTGAGTTAGCTTCTCTGGGACTGTGAATGGTAGCATGGTTAATCTTTACTTTATGCTAATACACACTTGTATGTGACTATATTCCATGTTTGTCTTTCTGGGTCTCAGTTACCTCACTCAGGACAATGATTTATTTTTATACTTTTATCCATTTGCCTACTATTTTCATGATGCCATTATTTTTCACAGTAGACTAATACTCCATTGCATAAATGCATCACATTTTATTTACTCATTCTTCAGTTTAGGAAAATCTAGGTTATTTCCAGTTTCTGGCTTTCACTAGTAAAATGCTACAAATGGATTTGAGCAAATAACTTTGTAGTATGTTGGAATATCTTTTGGGTTTATGCCAAGAAATGGTATAGCTAGGTTTAGAGGTAGCTCAATTCCTTATTTTATGAGACCCTGCCATAAGTGGCACATTTCCACTATGAACAGAGGAGTGTTCCTCTTACTCTATATCCTCAGTAGCATGAGTTGTCATTTATGTTTTTAAATTTTCTATTTTATTTAATTTTGTTGTCACATCATGCCACTCCATCTCTCTCAGAATAAAACAAAATAAAATTTTAGTGAAAATAAATGAAAAAAGGGAAAATCTTATTATGGAAGTTACAGTGTGATATAGTAAGTCATGCAGTAACCCCTTTATTCATACATTTTTACACACAAAAGATCATTATTTTCTGGTTCAAGGCCCTTGATCTCTGATACCATCAAAGCTGGGCCCTCAGTCAGTCCAGGGTGTCTCTGATCCCAAGCTGTTCAGTGGATGTGGTTTGCAGCTTGGGCATGCTTGGCTTTTTTACTTGTTTGTTTGTTTAGAGACCACTAATGAGTGAGTACATCCCCTGCTTATCTTTCTGAGATTGTGATACCTCGCTCAGGAGGATTCTTATGTTGACAATTCTCTGTTTAGATCTTTACCTTTGATTTTTAATGAGAATATTTGGTTTGTTGATGTCTAGATTTGCTGAATATGCTGTCTTTATTCCAGTGTATAATTTCAGCATCTTTGTCAAAACTCAGGTTTTTAATAGTGTTTCAATTTACATCTTGAGCTTTGATTAGATTCCATTATCAACATGTCTGCTTTTTATGCCAATACCATGTGGTTTCTATTACTATACCTCTGTAGTACATCTTGAAATCAAGGGCTGTGATACGCCCAGAAGTTCCTTTTTTTGTACATGATTGTTTTTGCTATCTTGAGTTTCTTATTTTTCCATATGAAGTTGAGTATTTTTCTGTCAAGATGTATAAGAATTTTTCTTGAAAGTTTGATTGAAATTGTGTTGAATCTGTAGATTGAGGTTGGTAAGATAGTCATTTGTATTCTGTAAATGCTGACAATTCATAACCATGGAAAATGTTTCTATCTTCCGATATATTCTTTAAATTTTTCTTCAAAGAATTGAAGGTCTTGTCATACAGGTCTTTCACTTGCTTGGTTAGAATTACACCAAGATACTTTACATTATTTGTGGCTACTGTGAAGAGTGCTGTCTCATTAATTTCCTTCTAAATCTTTTTTCATTTGCATATAAGAAGGCTACTGATTTTTATTTACTCTTTTTTTTTTTGTGATATCCTATATCCAGACACATTACTGAAGGTTTTTCCTAGGTGTTCCTTGGCAGTGTTTTGGGGCTTCATATGCATACTATCATGTCATCTGTAAATAACAATACTTCAACTTTTTCATTTCCAGTTGTATTATGTTGATCTCTTTAAAATGTCTTATTCTAGGTAGAACTTCAAGTATTATATTAAGACAATATGGAGAGTATGACAGCATTGTTTTATTCCTGAATTTAATGGGATTGGTGTGAGTTTCCTTCTATTTAATTTGATGTTTTCTGTGGGTTTGCTGTATATTGTCTTTATCATGTTAAGGTGTATCTCTTGTATCTCTTATCTCTTCAAGACTTTTATCATGAAGAGGTGTTGTACTTCTCAAAAGCTTTTTCATCATCTAATGAGATGATCATGTGGATTATTTTCTTTTAGTTGTTTTGTTTTGTTTTATAATGCAGTGGATTTTGTTGAGATTTTCCCTTGCTAAACCATTCTTGCCTCTCTGGAATAAAACTTACTTGATCATGATAAGGTATCTTTTTGATGTGTTCTTGAATTTGATTTGTGAGATTTTATTTAGTGTTTTTAATCAATATATATGAGGGATATTGCTCTTTCATTTGTTTTTCTTTCTTGAGTCTTTGTGTAATTTGGGTACTAGGGTGACTTTGACATCATAAAATGAATTTGGCAATGTTCTTTCTGTTTCTATTATTCCATTGTTCTATGGATTAATTTTATGATTACTGGTATTAGATATTCTTTGAAAGACTGATGATAAAATTCTGTGCTGAAAACTTTTGGCCCTGGGCTTTTTTGGGTTGGGCAACATTAATGACTGCTTCGATTTCTTTGGTGTTTGAAGGTCTCCTTACATTTTTTAATCTGGTTTTGACTTAGATTTGGCATGTGGTATTTATTGAGAAATTAGTCCATTTCTTTTAGATTTTCCAATATGCAGGGTACAGGTTTTGAAGTATGTCCATGATTCTCTAGATTTCTTCAGTGCCTGTTGCTATGTCTCCCTTTTTGCTTTTGATTTTTGTTTTAACTTGGCTTTTTCTGTCTGCCTTTTGTTTATATGGACAAGTGTTTATCTATCTTGTTAATTTTCTCAAAGAATCAACTCTTTGTTTCATTGATTCTTTATACTTATTTTTCTGTTTCTATGTTATTGGTTTCAGCCCTCAGTTTGATTATTTCCTGCCATCAGTTCTTCTTAGGAGTGTCTGCTTCTTTTTGTTCAGAGTGTTCAGATGTAATGCTAAGTCACTGGTGTGAGAGGTCTCTAATTTCTTTATGCAGTCACTTAGTACTGTACAGTTTTATCTTAGCACTGCTTTCATTGTGTCCATATGTCTGGGTATTTTGTGAATACACTTTCATAGAATTCTAGGAAGACTTTATCTTCTTTCTTTATTTCCTCTTTGACCCCACAGTCATTAATTATATAGGTGTTCAGTTTTCATAAGTTTGTAAGTTTTCTATTGTTTCTGTTTTTGTTGGCATTTAGCTTTAAACCATGGTGATCTAATAGGAGGCAGAAGGTTATTTCAATTTCCTTGTATCTATTGAGACTTGCTTTGTGACTAAGTATGTTGTTTATTTTGAAGAATGTTCAGCAAGGTGCTGAGAAGAAGGTATATCTCTTTGTGTGTGAGTAAAATGTTCTGTACATATTTGTTAGGTCTATTATTTCATTGTTTAGATTATTTATAGATGATCTGTCCACTGATGAGAGTGGGATGTTGAAATTTCTCACTATTAATGTATGAAAGTCCATGTGTGATTTAAGCTTTACCAATGTTTCTTTTACAAATGTGGGTGCCCTTGCTTTGGGGCCATACATGTTGAGAATTGACATGTCAATTTGGTCGATATGATTTTTTGATGAGTATGAAGTGTTCTTCCTTATCTCATTTGATTAATTTTGCCTTGAAGCCAAAGTCTTACTTTAGATATTAGAATAGACTCCATTTTGCTTCTTGGGGCCATTTTCTTGGAAATTCTTTTTCTGATCCTTTACTCTCTGATAATATCTATTTTTGATGTTGCAATGTGTTTTTTTAAATAACTGATAGAAGTATTTATTTACCTTACATTTATGAGACCCTAGGGTCTATACCCAGAACCACAAAATAAAACTTGAACCAGTTTATGAATCATTGTCTATAGACTATAAAATAGTACACTTGTGTACAACATTACTCATCTTATGACCTTGAACCTCTTCTATTTAAGTACTTTGGACAGTATTGGTTTTACTTTGTTGCATGTTTATGTACAAGACAAATATTTAAGATAATGTTTTTTGTTATTTCTTTTACAATTTCAGACAATAGACTTGATCATATTCATCTTGTCCCCTGATTCCTCCTTAGACTCTCCTCATCTTCTCCCCATCTGTCGAACTGCATGTGTTCTCTTTCTTTTTCAGACCCACTGAGCTTACCCTGTGTTGACAGAATATTAATATTGCTGAGTGTGAGGAGGTACGCTGGAGTGAGGACAATATTTCAGCTGTCACATCATTAAAGAAAACTGAAACTGATTCTCCCTATCCTAGTTTGGCCAAATCCAGATAGCTCCTCAACTGTGGAGTGGGTGGCTCTTCTTTTCCACCTCCCATAGAGAAGATTTTTATATTATTTTGTCTTCCATCAAAGAAAAACTTCAAGCTCCTCTGCTTGTTTGATTGTCCCTTGCATTTCCATACTGATAAAATGGCATTGCTCTCAGAAGTATGACTGGAAGTCCTGTCTGTGAAAAAGTCTTCTAATTTTTGTGTTTCTTTTCAATTCTACAATGTTCTGTTAGTTCATTTGTTTCCCCAGTGATGTGCTCTTACTTGAGCTGCTTCTTAATTTATTTATTTTTTTATGATTATGAACAAAGCCACACTTTCTATCCTTGTATATCCTTATTCAAGGTACTTTAACCCTCCCAACACATTAAGTCAATCTCTCTTCTCCACAACTCCTCATCCCCTTCCCGGGCAGGCGGCAGCCAGTCCCAAGTACCCACTGTCCCAATATTGCTTAGTTCAGCCTTGACTCCTGGCAGATCTAGTTTTCTCTCCAAACCTCAAGACTGAGTCAGGTGTTCCTCTAGGGAGAGTGGGATCCAAGTAGTCAGTCCAGGTGATTCTGATCCCAAGCTGTTCAGTGGTTGTGGTATGCAGCTTGGGCATGCTTTGTTTTTTTTCTTGTTTGTTTGTTTATTTGTTTACAGACCACTATTGAGTGAGTACTTCCCATGCTTATCTTTCTGAGTTTGTGATACCTTGTTCAGGAGGATATTCCCCAAATCCACCAATTTGCCTGCAAATTTTAGGATATCATTTTTTCTTACAGCTGAGTAGTACTGCATTGTGTAGATGTACCACAGTTTGTTAATCCATTCTTCAGTTGAGGGACATCTAGGTTGTTTCCAGATTCTTTCTATTACAAGTAACACGCTATGAACATAGTTGAGCTAATGCCTTTGGAGTGTGACTGTGCATCTTTTGGGTATACACCCAGAAGTGGTATTGCTGGATCCTTGGGGAGATTGATTCTCAATATTCTGAGAAACCGCCATACTGTGTTCCAAAGTGGCTGAACAAGCTTACACTCCCACCAACAATGGAGGAGTGTTCCCCTAGCTCCGCATCCTCTCCAGCATAGGCTGTCCTCTGTGTCTTTTATCTTAGCCAATCTAACAGGTGTTAGGTGGTATCTCAAAGTTGTTTTGATTTGCATTTCTCTAATGGCTAAGGATGATGAGCACATTTCCAGGTGCCTTTCAACCATTCATACTTCTTCTGCTGAGAATTCCCTTTTTAGATCTGATCTCCATTTTGTGATTAGGTTATTCAAGGTTTTGGGTTCTAGATTCTTGAGTTCTTTATGTATCTTAGAGATCAGTCCTCTATTACTTGTAGGGTTTGTGAAAATTTTTTCCCATTGTGTAGGCTGTCGTTTTCTCCTATTGACAGTTTTCTTGGCTTTACAGAAAGTTCTTAGCTTCAGAAGAACCCACTTATTCATTGCTGATCTCAGTGTCTGTGCCACTGGTGCTATATTTAGGAAGTGGTCACCTGTGTCAATTCGTAGAAGTGTATTTCCCACCTTCTTTTCTATCAAGTTTAAAGTGGCTGGGTTTATGTTGAGGTCTTTATTCTACTTGGATTAGAGTTTTGTGCAGGGTGACAGGCTTGGATCTATTTGCATTTTTCTACACACTTCCATCCAGCTATGCCAACACCATTTGCTAAATATACTATCTTTCTTCCATTGAATATTTTGGGACTCTTTGTCAAAGATCAGGTGGACATAAGTTTTTGGGTTAATGTCTGGATCCTCAATTCTCTTCCATTGATCCACAAGTCTGTTTTTATGTCAGTACCAGGCTGTTTTTATAATTGTAGCTCTACAGTATAACTTGAAGTCAGGGATGGTGATGCCCCCTGAGGATCTTTTGTTGAGCAAAATTGTTTTGACAGTCCTGGCTTTCCTGTCATTCTAAATGAAATTGAGTATTGCTCTTTCAAGTTATGTAAAAAATTGTGTTTGGATTTTGATGGGAAGATCATTGAATCTGTAGATTGCTTTTGGAAGAATTGACAATTTTTACTATGTTGATCCTACCTATTCAGGAACATGGGAGAGCTTTCCATTTTCTGATATCCTCTTCAATTTCTTTGTTCAGTGATTTAAAGTTTTTGTCAAATATATCTATTACTTCTTTGGTTATAGTTACTCCAAGATATTTAATACTATTTGCAGCTATTATGAAGAGTAATATTTTCCTTATTTCTTTTTCAGCTCTTCTATCTTTAGTATGTAGAAGGGCTACTGATTTCTTTGAGTTAATCTTGTATCCTGCTACATTGCCAAGGTGTTTATCAGCCATAGCAGTTCCTTGGAAGAATTTTGTGGGTCACTAATGTATACAATCATATCATCTGCAAATAGAAATAGTTTCACTTCTTCTTTTCCAATTTGTATCCCCTTAATCTCCTTTCGTTCTCTTGTTGCTTTAGCTAAAACTTTGAGAACTATATTGAATAGATAAGGGGAGAGAGGACATCCTTGTCTAGTTCCTGATTTTAGTGGGATTTCTTTGAGTTTTTCTCCATTAAGTTTGATACTGGCTGTTGGTTTCTTGTAAATCGCCTTTATTGTATTTAGGTTTTCTCCCTGTATTCCTGATCTCTCCAGGGCTTTAATCATAAAGGAGTGTTGGAATTTGTCAAAGGCTTTTTCAGCATCTAAGGATATGATCATGTGGCTTTGTTCCTTTAGTTTGTTTATATGATGGATAACATTTACAGTTTTTTGTATGTTAAACCAGTCCTGCATTTCTGGAATGAAGCCTACTTGGTCGTGGTGGATGATATATTTTATACATTGTTGTATATGGTTTGCTAAAATTTTGTTGAGAATTTTAGTATAAATTTTCATGAGGGAGATTGGTCTGTAGTTCTTCTTTGTTGTGTCTTTGAGTGGCTTTGGTCTTAGGGTAATTGTGGCCTCATAAAAGGAATTTTGCATTATTCCTTCAATTTCTACTGTGTCGAGAGAATTATCAAATCATTCTTTGAAAATCTGTATTCCACAAAAATGGAAAACCTAGAAGAAATGGACAACTTTCTGGACAGGTACCATGTACTAAAATTAAATGAGGATCAGATTAATTACCTAAACAGGCCTATACCCCTTAAGGAAATTGAAGCTGTCATTAAAAGCCTCCCCCAAAATAAAAGTCCTGGTCCAGATGGTTTCAGTGCTGAATTCTACCAAACATTCAAAGAAGAATTACTATCATTACACTTCAAACTATTTCACACAGTTGCAATGTGGTTTTTTATATGTAGCAGTAGGACGGACCTGTTTACCAAGCCATTCTGTTAATCTGTGGGTTTTTTTTCATATTTTAAATTGGGGAATATTGAAAGTTATAAATGTCCAATTATTGTTTCCCTGTTATTTTCTTGGTGGTGGCTATGGTGGTAGTGTGTATATAGCCCTTTTTTGACTTGCTGATGTGAGATTATTATTTTCAGTGTCCTTGTGTGTATACTTAACTTCCTTGGGTGAAAGTTTTTCTCCTAGTACCTCCAGTAAGGCCGCATTTATGGAAATATCTTGTTTAAATTTGACTTTATCTTGGAATATCTTATTTTGTTCATCTAAGCTGACTGAAAGTTTTACTAGCTGTTGTTGTCTGGCCTGGCAAGAGGAGTCTCTTCATATCTACAAAAATAAATATGTCTAGGACTTTCTGGTTTTTATTCATTTCATTGTGAAGCTGGGTGTGATTTTAATAGGTCTCCCTTTTTATATTCCTTTGTCTTTTTTCTTGCAGTTTTTGGTATTTCTTTCTTTTTATGTGTGTTTAGTGTTTTGATCATTACGTAGCAAAGGGCATTTCTTTTCTAGTTTAATATATTTGGTGTTCTATAAACATTTTGTACCATTATAGGCACACATTTACTTAGGTTGAGTAAAATTTTTTCTATGATTTGGTTAAATATAGTCTCTGGGCAATTATCTTACTGTTTCCATTCTTCCTTTCTTATGTGTAGCGTTTTCACACTGTCCCAGATTTCCTGGATATGTTGTATTAGAAATTTTTAATTTAACATTATCTTTGGCTGATCAATTTTTTCTATTGTGTGAGAAAATGCCTGAGAGTCAATGTCTGATATTCTCTCTTCTATCTCTTGTATTCTGTTGGTGATATTGACATCTGCAGTTACTGGTTGTTTACTGAGATTTTCCATGTTCAGAATTCCCTCTGCTTGTGTTTTCTTTATTGATTCTATTTCCATTTTCATGTCTTGAACAGTATCCTTTAATCATTTGTGGTTGTTTTTTTTTTCTGTTAGGATTTTATTGAGTTTTTTGTAAATTGTCTTTTTCCTCATTATTTTTATAAGATTTGTTCATATCCTCTTTAAGGCTCTCTATCATCTTCATAAAGTAATTTTTAAGGTTATTTTCTTGTGCTTCAGCTGTATTGGATTGTTTAGGTCTTGATGTTACAGGATAGTTGGGCTCTGGTGATTTCATATTGCCTTTTTATGTTATTGATTGTGTTCTTACATTGGTATTTAGGCATCTGGATTTGAGATAATTATAGATCTAGGTGTTGATTTTTGCATTTGTCTTTGTTTGATTAGTGTTTTGTTCCTTGATTTCTTTCCTCTCTGGTCTTATAGTCTAAATGGCCAAGGGTTCTGGTTACTAGCATGTCTTCAGGTTTAGCACCCTTTGGGGTGTTTTGGGCTATAGGTCCCTAGATCCAATTTGGCCTCTGGTAAGTCCAATGTCCTCTTCCAAAATTCTAGAGCAGGATATAGAGGCCAAAGGAAGGAGTGCAGAGGTATCTATATCTGGTCTGGCATCTGGGGTTCTTAGAACTACACTGGACTCTAGTATAGATGCTGGCATTGGGCTCAGTAAAGCTGAATTCTTATAAACATGTATACCTGGGGTCCCTAGATCCAGTCTGGCTTCATGGTAAAGCAGAACTCTTTTTCTAAAGTTGTACACCAGAATATGGAGCCTGGGATGGGGATGTGGGTAGTAGGGGTATGCACTCTAGGTGGTGCAGTCAGTGGTTATTTCCTGGGATTTAAGGAATGATAACTGGCTGAGGATGGTGTCTTACTTGGAGTTACTAAATGGTTTTTGCTTATCTGGTATAACCTAAGACTTCTTCCAAAGTGTAGGCAAGGATATGGGGCCCAGAGGAGGAGCTACAGTCTGAGGTTTCTGGGAAAGCTTAAATAAGTTTGAGGAGTGGGTCAGTGGTGTCTTCCTTGGGTAGCTGTTTCCATTCCTGACTCTAGTACAGCTGCCTGAGCTGTGGTTCCTAGTGTGGAGCCCACAGGAGGGGTTGCATTCTGAGGTTCCTGGCTTGGCTTTAAGAAAGTGTTTTTTTATTTCATGTGTGCAGTTTTATGTATTCTACATCACATGAATGAGAGGAAGAAAGAGAGAAAGATAGAAAGAAAGAAAGAAAGAAAGAAAGAAAGAAAGAAAGAAAGAAAAGAGGTGGAAGGAAGGAATGAATGGAGGAAGGAAAGAAGGAAGGAAGTTGAAGTGTTCAGGTTCTGCAGAGGGCTAGAGTTGCACTTGGGTCCTGTTTCTGCCTAACTTCTAGCTCTGGTTCCTGATATTTCACATCAAGATGATGCTGATGACCACACTGGCCAATGGGGCTTGTTGCATGGATGAGAGATGCTGCCACTAGCACAGAGTATCTCTGGAACAACTAAAACAAGGCAATGATTATTGGAAGTTCCTTTTAAAATCTGGTTTTATGAAATTGAAAAGAAAGATGACAGAGGTGAGCTGTACTCTTGAAGCAGAGAAAGGCAGCACAGGGTATGGGAATAATATGGAAGAGTGTGGCTGCAACTGACAAAGAACATGGCATCTGGCCCTCAGGCCAGTCTACAGAATGGAGCCTGTGCTGCTTCTCACCATTTGGGAGGAGAATAGAAAGCCTCAATGTTACAGGTAGCCTATAAGATCAACAGTAGTGCCAAATATATCAAAATCAGGGATGTGTAAAGCAGCCTGAAAGTACCATGGAAGCTTTGCATTACTGGATAGGGCTGGTACTGTCCTCTCCAATGGGCCTGTAGCATGGATCTATCAGAGCTGCAGCCCGAGCTACTTGTTCTGCTGAGAGGAGGGGGTGGGGGCTACAGTACTGCTAACAGGCTGCAACATCAATGGTTGTGTGAGTGAGCCTTGGGACAAACAGCACAGAGGGCAGAGAGGTTTTTGGTGGGCTGGAGCACTTGAGAGTCCTGCATCTGGACTCCCTGCCTAGAAGTAAGATTACTCAATTTTGGGCAACAGCAGGATATCTGAAAGCATGTCTCTGGGGTGCCTCAGTGTTTATGGTACATCTGAAACCTTGAACCAGACCAATGATTGATGATTGGTTGTGATAAGTATTTGCATGTAAAGCTATTTGGGCAAATATATAAATATTGGACATATATTCTATTCTATGTGACACACTACAGTTTGCAATGCCACTTCAATGAATAAATATGCTATGGAGATATGGGAAAATTATAAAAAACAAGAAAACATACTTGATGGAGAAAGACAGAACTAGAGGCATGATGGTGGTGGTCAGTGGGGAAGAAGGCTTTGGTGGATAGGTTAGAATGTTATTGCCAAGTAGAGCTGAAAAATATTCCTTCATGCATACCTACCATTACATGACTAAAAGAGGAATCTTCAATAGTTGTCATCTGATCACTAATCTCAAGTGAATAGATGTGTGAGATAATTAACAGACATCACTTTTGCAGCAGGTTATCAATTACCAACTTACTTTTTCTTGAAACAAATGAGTAAATCTAAATAATACATCTGTCTTGTGCACAAACACACACACTCACACACCCTTTTAACTGAGTTAGTAAACAGTGGGTGATGGTGCTCTTCCTTCTCCTCCCTTACCTCAGGATACATAACCTGTCTAACAAAAGCTCCACTGCCAGATAAGGGACCCTTCTTTTTGAGTTGTTTGTACAAATAGCACAAGAGGCCCTCAAAACAGTGCAAACTATTGCCATTGCTCTTGGATGTCTTGAAGAGCTTTGAAGGTAAGACTTAAATATTGAAGACACCACATAATTTAGATGTATAAACTGGAAGAATCAAGCTGGAGATGATTCCAAAGCCTCCTTCCCCAGACTTATTTCTCACAGTACTAGAAGTTGTTATGCAAGCTCTTAAGTGAAAAAAGTAATCAATAGTCCTACACAGATGTAAATCCTACAAACCATAATTACCATCTCAGGAAAACACCGTATATGGTTAAGTGGTCGCATTTCTATCTTTGAAGTAACCAAGAACTGTTTAATTAGAGGCAAGGTCCAATCAGTAGGAACTCATGTTTAATACTTCAAGCCTAGCCAAGAATTCATAACTAAAGAGATCATAGGCTCCTAAGGAGCACCTACTATTGCCATTTCCCAAAATCAATACACATACTCAATCTTTTCTAAATACTTATGTTTATATTTGTACTAAGTATACCGTTCTTAATTTTTTTGTAACAGTATCTTTTTGCAGTAGAGAATTCTTCAGTGACCCAAAACTGGTCAAGATTCAGAGGATATGTTACCATATGTTATCCAGTCCCAAAATTTATAATATATCCCTAGAGGAAATGATACAGTAGATATGTATTTACATAGATTCATAAGTAACTTGTCATTTTTATTTGACTAGGTGTGAAGAGTAACAATTAAATTTAACCAGTAGAGTTCAGAGTGATGTCCTCCTACTGAGTTCTAATATTTGAGCAGAGAATTGAAATATTGACACATTTTTATTGGATCACTAAATTATGATGAATATTATGATAAACAGATGGACCAAGCAACAGAAGTATAAAGAAAAGAAGAATCTTAGGAATATCTAGAATTTCTAAAGCCTAAGTTGCAGTCTCATGCACTACCAGTGTCTAGAAATTGGAAAGCCACTGAGGAGCAACTAAAGCTAGAACTTATGTATCTGAGCTTCATCATGTAGTAGGTACAGAATAATAGGAAAAGCCAAAATTTACACAAAAAGTCATTTTTTACAGCAGTGAATCCATTTCTGACTAAGAATAAACTATCAATAGAAGTAATATAAGTTCACAAAATGAGGGTTTTAGGCCATTTCTCCATGGTACATACACCATTTTTATTGAAAACAGAAATCTGAGAGAGCAGCTTCATGCTTTATGGAAGAACAGATTTATTAAAGGTGTGGTTGGGACTCATCATAAAAATTTGTCTACATAAGTAAAAAGAGATGGTTTGTATTATAGAAACATTGGTTAATTCATAAAAGTAAGTAACTAAATTTGACATAATTCATGTATGAATTTAACTCTGCCTTTTCAAGATTTAGAGGAAGAGCTGAATATAAAACACAGAAATGGTATCTCAAAGTTGCTTTGATTTGCATTTCTCTGATGACTAAAGATGTTGAACACTTTTTCATGTGCCTTTCATTCATTTGTAATTCTTCTGTTGAGAATTACCCACCCCACTTTTTTTGAGATACCACCTGTCAGAATGGCTAAAATTAAAGACACAGATGACAGCTATGCTGGAGAAGTTGCAGAGCAAGAGGAATACTCCTCCATTGATGGTGGGAGTGTAAGCTTGTTCAGCCACTCTACAATGCAGTATAGAGGTTTCTTAGAAAACTGGAAATCGATTTCCCCAAGGAACCATCAATACCACTATTAGGCATATACCCTAAAGATGCACATTCACACTCTAAAAGCATTAGCTCAGCTATGTTCATAGCAACATTACTCATAGTAGCAAGAACCTGGAAACAACCTGGATGCCCCTCAATTGAAGAATGGATTAATAAGCTGTGATACAGATACACAATGGAGTACTACCCAGTAGTAAGAAAAAATGATATCCTAAAATTCACAGGCAAATGGATGGTTTTGGAGAATATCCTCCTTAGCAAGGTGTCACAAACCCAGAAAAGAGGAGCTGGGCATGTACTCACTCATTAGTGAACTTCAAACAAAACAAAGAATACCCAAGCTACAAATCACAACCACTGAACAGCTTGGCATCTGAAACAGCTTGGACTGGCAACTTGGAGTCCATTCTCTCCAGAGGATCACCGGACACCATGGCATTGTGATGAGGAAAGTGGATTTGCCTTGAGTAGATGCTGAACTAAGCCACCTTGGGACCTTGGGACCTCCTACCCTTGCTGGGGATGAGATAAGAAGATGGGGAGAATAGAGAGTGACTGGGTGAGGCATGAAGGGGAATGGAGTTTGAACAAAGGGATACATGGATAAAAAAATGAGACTTTATTCATAATAAACAAAACAAAACACAAAGTGAGTTGAAAAGATAGTCGACACTGAGATCATTTTATACTCCTGCAGAAGGTCCATGTTTGATTGCCAGAACCCACAGAAGGCTCACAAGCTCTAGAAACTCTAGCTCCAGAGAACTCAACCCTCTCTTCTGATATCAGTCATCACTAGGCACACATATGGTGCAGAGACATACATACAGGTACATAAATAATAAATAAATACTTAAAGGCATAGACATACTGAAGTCTATGAGTCTGCAGTAACCAAAGACTGAGCTGTATGAAACATCTGAAAACATGGAAGTGTCTGATATAAAACACGATTTGTTCTTGTGTGCTCTACAAAACTGACAAATTAGTGAACAGTGAATACTAAAAAGAACATGATAGTGTTTAGTTTACATACATGATCATGTGAAGGATCAAACCAAGTAGGCGAGTATATAAAACTAAGAATTACTTAACCATTTTGAAATGTATTTAAATGTATGCTCCAAAAGGACATGCTCTGTGCCCACACTGCTGACTCTAACTACCATTGCAGTTCCTTATAAAATTTATAGCTCTAAAGGCTCATTTCCACAGGCCAATTAGTATAATATAGAAATAAATGCAAAACAGTAATTTATGAATAAAAAATCTAAAGAGAAGAAGATTCATATAAAACCACTAAGTAGGAATCATGAAAGGATGTGAATGCTTTTGAAAGTGTTCTATTTAAGCAAGAAATGTGAGAAAAGAGAAAAGTGTAATAATTTTAAATATAAGAGATATAATTAGCAGATAATTATATAAATCTTTTAATAAACTTGAAATCTTCCACTAAATTATGTATTTAAAAGTTGAAGTGGTTGAAGGTGGAAAATGCTGAAACACCAAAAGAAATTGCTAAAACGAATTGAAGAATAAGCAGGAAATTTCCCTAATTTAAAAAAATATATATAGTTGAATTGGTAAATTAAGGATGTTTCAGAATGACACCCTAGCCCAGGTGGCTTCATAGTTCACCAACAATGGAGGAGTGTTCCCCTTGGTCCACAACCTCTCCAGCATAGCTGTCATCAGTGTCTTTAATCTTAGCCTTCTAATATTTAAAGCACAATTCATATTAATTCTTCACAATATCTTCTCAATATAACTATGAATACTCCCTAAAATATCCAGTGATGTCTCTTTCCTAGATAAAATCTAAAATCTAAAGAACTGGGGGGACAGTAGGTACCAATTTAATTTAATAGTATTAGTTTACATAGTTATAAGAATACTAGAAAATATGCTTTAGCCATCTTAGAAGTAATTATACATGTAAGCAAGTGCAATTAATCTTAGAAATAGAAAATTTTAAAAATAGATCTCTATCAAGTGAATATTTGATACTTGGAACATGCCTTTATTTTTTATCTTTTTACACATGTATATTGCTATTGCTAATACTTTTACATATAAGGTCTTGTAGATCCCGAACTATTGTCACTGGGACTGGTCAGTTCCAGGAGATACTGAAAAATTGCCTAGTATATCTTTATTTTTTGCCAAACCAATTCATAATCCACACAATCGCACAGCCCTTGTTCACTGGGCTCTTAGCTCACTCCTTTCCTAATTTCCACAGCATAAAGACAAAACAAGACTTTCAAGGAGAGATTCTGATGTGGGATGTCTCTCTGTATGCTGGGAATATCACAGGCTAATAAAGGGACTGTTTTGGCTTATGGCAAGGCATCTTAGAATCAGGAGGGAAATCTGAGCATAAAGGGGAGGAAGGGCAGAGAGTCAGGAGAGAAGCAATCCAGTTGCGGAGAGAGCAAGATGTAAAAGCATGTGGAAGAGTTAACAATAACTATACAGAGGATAAGAATAACTCTTCCACATTTTAAATTCTTTTTACTGTGTTTTTTTTGATAAATACAAAATAAAGAAGGAAAAAAATACATTAAACTAAAAAAAAATAATCACACATATGATTATAAATAAAATTTAAACAAAAAAAAAGATGTAAAAGCATAGATACACTATGGATCATGTGACAAGACAGACTGATGAATATTGATTGAGTTACGATGAGAGTGTTAGCTAGCGATAGGTCAAATAGCATGTAATTAATATAAGTACCTTAGTCGTTTGGGGGGACTAAGAGGCAACAGGGCTGCCTGTGGGTGTGAACCTCAGTGCTAGGTCAGGCCACAAACTTTCTACTACAAGCTTCTAAGCCTCCAAGAATTGAAGTCAGTCAAACTAGCCAGTTCTAACCACAAGTTAAATTTTTTCTCGCCTGTTATTTTTTTTAAAAGTGTGTGTATTTGTGTGTGTGTGTGTGTGTGTGTGTGTGTGTGTGTGTGTGTGTTGCATGGAATACGTGTATAGGTCAGAGAAGAGCTTTAAGGAATCCGATCTCATTATCCACTTTTATGTGTTCCAGGAATCAAGTTGAGGTTCCCATTGTGTCTTTATCTGCTGAGCCTTTTTATTAGCTTTTCTTTATTATTTTAAGTGGAAATTAAAATGCTTCCTTTATAAAGAGATAAAGAAAGAAAAGGTGTGACTTGTGTGGGTAGGAGGTGGGATGGATCTGTAAGGATCTGGTGGAGGGAAAACCATGATCAGAATATATCATATGAAAAAGTTACTGCTTTTCAACAAAAGGAAGTATGGGAGAAAAAGCTTTCTGGATTACCTGCTTTTTCCTCATCCTGATGAATTCAGGAAGGTGCCTGTGTGTTGCTGCCTGACACACGCCTTCTAGAGAATTGAAAGCAGAGTCATATTTTCTATCATCTCTTCCTATACCTTCATGCCTTACTACAGATATAGAACAAACAACAGCCTTTAGCTTCTCAAGACCAACAAAAGCCAGGTAATCACTCAATAAACATAAAAACACCATTTCAGAAAAATCCACCTATCTTTCTTGTAAGAATATCCAGAAAATCAGAAACAGGAGAGGCATGTTTTCAGCCTTATAGAGGATGTCTGTGAAAAAAACACAGACCTATGTAGTTTGTCCTACCTGTAGAGGGTTCTCGGACTTGAGCCATGAAGGAGAGGAAGGACAAATTTGAGACACCAGATGGGTGAGGGACACCAGGAGAACACTGCCCACAGAAACAACTGACCTGGACTCATGGGAGCTCACAGAGATCAAGGAGCCTATGGGGATCTTACCTAGTCCTCTGCATATATGTTCTTAATGTTCTTGTGGGATTCCTATTAGTGGGAGAGAGGGAGGTATCTGACAATTATTTGTGAGAGTGTTTTTCTCTTTCTGAGTTGCTTTATCCAGCCTTGACACTATGGTATGTGCCTAGTCTTATTTTGGCTTGCTTGGATAATTTCCCTAGAAGGCCTACTCTTTTCAGAGGAAAAGTTGAGGGGGCAGAACGGGACTGGGAGAGGGTAGGGTGAGGAAACTCAGGTCAGTATAAAATATATGAGAGAAATATATATATATATATATATATATATATATATATATATGAACTATGACAAAAACAACATATCTAATATTATACTTCATGTTAAAATATGAACCTTTTCCTTGAGCATAAGTGAAGGATGTTCACTATTGCCTTTTCTACTTATAATGGCACAAGAATTTCTAAAGATGGCAACATTTGTGAAATAGAGTAAAATGTATTGAAGTTATAAAATAATAGCATCTTTATTTGTAGATGGCCTAGCTGTGTTTATCAAAGTTTCCAAGGAATACCCTAATTACCCATTAAAAACAAAAAAGCTTTTTGAATAAATCTAAAAAATCAAAGACTAATATACAAAACCGCTTTGTTTCTATGCACATACATATAAACTTCCTATCACAGTTTTTAACAAAATGACACAAATTCTGTGGCTTAATATAAACCTGTTTTGGGAGTTGTACTGTCATTTAGTTTTACCAGGCTTGCTTGGAATGTGAGAGATTTGGTTTGACACTCAGTACCACAAACTACTACTAAAATATACAATTCAATTATCTTCTTACCATTCTAGATGAGTAATAGGATATGAGTCTGTATGGGCTGAACTATAAGTAAAGCGAGCTTGAATTTCCTCCCAAAGATTTCTATTTACTACTTTCTTGCAGGCTCCTCTGTTGTGTACTGGCTCCTTCTGTGAATCATTTCAGCCTCTGCTCCCACCATCATTTCTTTTTGCTCTAGAAACTAGTAGAATGTTGGGAGAGAATATAAATGGACATTCACTAAGTTTTCTAAGTGATGGAAATGTATTTAAATTGACTTTGTGGTGATTGTGAATCCCTCAAATGCACTGAAGTTTGTTGCATTGCATACTTGAATGACTGACAAAACCTGAAAATGAAAGTCTATAAATGTATCATAGTTGGTGGAATACATACAAGTGTACTGAAAATGCAGAGTTAAATCACCAATATCACATAAATTTAGTGGGTTAACACACACCTATAATGCCAGTGCTCATAAGATGGTGCTAGGAGAGTCAGAAGTTCAATATGGACTTCAAGGATAAAATTTGGGTACATGATAAGCTATCATAAGCAAACCATTGCTAATTGGCATTATGTAATATTTTTATAAAAGTTATTTTTATAATTTTATTAGTTGTACATATTTAATTCTATATTAGGTATTATGTGCCCCCAGAAATACTAGTAATTCAAGATTTAGGTATAGCTTTATATCCTATTTGTAAATTTAAAATGCATCTAAAATAAAATATCCATATGTAAAGAATATGGACAAATACTTTCAAAGGTTATTTAAATATATGTGCATTTAAATTGGAAATTGTGGAGATAATAACTTAATATGTAAACAAACAAGTATTTGAATCATCTTAGGTTTTAGTGTTCTTAGAGAAAGTATACAGAAGCTTATAAAAACTGGTCCTTAGTATTTGAAACAATTATCAGCATACTTAGGAGTTGATCAAACATTTGATTGCAGCTTTAATTTTTTAAAATTTAGACCTACTAAATTCTGCAGCTGCACTCCAGTGGCTGGTAAGAGCAACAATGTTGTGACGGTTGTTAAAGAAGCTATAAACAACAGTGCAAATTAATTAACTTTCCAAATGCCTCCATATAATATTTGGTGGAGAGATATTGAGGGACATTTGAAAGTTGGTAAATTTGGAGGACTGTAAGATAAACATATCTCCATGATATATATAACCATCTTGTAAAACTTATAGTGAGAGTGAAGTTCAAAATACATAAGACCAATATATAAAGTGTGGTTGTATTCCTATACCTGTGCATACTAACTTGTCATTAATGTTTTAACAAAATTACACAGATTTTTGTGACAATATAAAACTGTGATTATTGACTGTCTTTATAAATACTTATTCTTTATGATGTCATATGTAATAATCTAGGTATATTGATTTAAATGCTCAAGCATAGTGATCTCTGTTAAAATCTGAATAATAGACAACATATTCAGAAATGAACACTATATTCTAAAAGACACTAGTGAAGAAACTGAGACCCAATAGAAGGGGCTTAAGCCAAAACTGTGTTTCGAGCTTGCTGGTTTCAGAAAGAATCTGAGAGTGCACCTTTACCTGTGTCTTGTCTTAGACATTTTAGACTCAAACATATCTTTGTAGTTTTTCAGTAGTATGCCGGTTGTCTCCCACCTCTAAAGAGTTTAGAGAGGACTATGTATAACTAAGTTACTGTTTCAGAACATGAGATAAAAAGTAAAAACCATCATGGGAGCAGAATTTAATGAGGAGATAGGCTTAAGACATGATAAAGGCAAATAGCCTCTACATAATGG
Organism: Sigmodon hispidus; assembly: GCA_004025045.1. Taxonomy (NCBI): domain Eukaryota; kingdom Metazoa; phylum Chordata; class Mammalia; order Rodentia; family Cricetidae; genus Sigmodon; species Sigmodon hispidus. The sequence goes on from PVIH01004362.1 coordinate 79,298, forward strand.
TTTTATGTAAAACATGACTTAGAGGGTCTACATAAACTTAATAGCAGACAATGTATTTTTAATTTTCTTTCTCTGGAAGTTCAACTAAAATATTCATGAAAATGATAATAGCTATTAGTATCATTACTATAAAGTTAGTCTCAAAAAGAGCTCTAAAATGCATGGAGAATATTCTAGGCCTAAGTCCAACAGAAATATTATCAACGTTAATGTTGATGTAATACTAACTAACAGTCCTCCATGTGAAACAAAGTATTAAAATCTCTTAAATCACAAACTAACATCTACTAATAGTAAATTCCATGCATTTTTATAATTATGTTTTTATGCATTAGTACATTTTTAATTTTATGAGGTGTAAAATAGCATTTCTTTTTCTCATGAGATGAAAGGATGTTCTCAAGATGTCAAAATAGGACAATCTAGACTTTGCTTTTTCTCACAAATATTTCAACTAGAAATTACTTAAAAACAAGCATACCTTTGTGAAAATGTGCTAAACTTTGTGCTAGTTTTAATTACCTATGTAGTTGAGAAGAGAGAAGAACAAATATCTCATGGACATCATGAGAGAAGTTTTTACTTAACCATATAGTTATTTCATCTTCCTCTAGCCAGAAGAGGGTCACATTGAGGGGATTCACCAGGCACCATGAGTATGAGAGAAAGAGAACATTAGCAGCTTTCGCATCCCACTATGCTTCCCAGGCTCTGTTTTATCTTAATTCAAAGGGCAAAACAGACAGAAATTCTGTGGTTACACCAGCCACAATCAGACATTTAAAAATGCAAGAATATCAACAGTGCAGCAATTAGCATAAGTATTTCAGTGGCAACTCTGTTCTCATGATGTCTGATCAGAATGAACTTGCAAATGTGAGCTGTATACTGTCAGAAGTAGAGGTATATTCTCTCTGGAGAATCCCCCACCAGCTCCCAGAACCATCCTTCAGTCCTATTATGGGACCAAATCCATGGTGAAAAAATGCAAAGAAGATTTTTAACAAAGATCAAAGGCTAATTGTCCTTCATAGGTAAGTTCAAATATTGTTACCAACAGTTTCTTTTTTTATTATTTTGAATAAAGAAGTTACATTTTCTATCCTTATATATCCTTAATGAAGGTCCCTTCCCCCTCCCACTACGCTAGGTCATTCTCTCTTCTCCACATTGTTCATTTCAGCCTCTACTCTCGGCAAATCCAGTTTTCTCCCTCCAACATCAAGACTGAGTCAGGTGTTCCTCTAGGGGGAGTGGGATCCATGGTGTCAGTCCAAGGTGATTCCTATCACAAGCTGTTCAGTGGTAAGTGTTAACAACAGTTTCAATTCCAGCCAAGGCCTGAGAGGCAAACTACAGCCATGTAGTTTTTACTTAGCAAGCTTAATGGCTTTTCTACAGTATCAGCATCAATGAATTTGGAACTTCCTTAGAGACACATTTCTAGGAATGTTGTTGAACATCTAGGAAGGTTTATCACAACAGGGAATGACTAAGCTGAATGTGCATTGCACCATGCTCCGGTTTGGAGATTTGAATAAAAAGACAAAGCCAAAAGAGTGTCATTATCCCCCAGTTACTCCATGTGAATAAGAGTTCACAATCACAGTGCTAGCAGGAGCCCAGCTACTTTTGTTCCTTGCCATGAACCTATGAGATAAAGTAAGCTCCACTCTCCACTAAATTGCTTCTCCTCAGATATTAGATCATAGAGGTAAGGATCCTAACCAATGGAGCATGACAGCTGGTCTCATCCTTTATACTCTCAGACTCTATGTAACCTAAGGCCTCTCCTGCTGACCTTTCTGGTGTCTAGACTCCAACAGCATTGTCAGCTGGCCATGGCAGGAACCTGGCTTTCCCTTGTGATCTGAAGTGATTCAGCCTACATCTGGTACTCAAAGAGGATGAGCAAATGAATAGATTTATAAAAAATTAATAAGATCCATTTCTATGCTGAGAACTCACCTCAATGCTCAGAATGCATAGATTCACATGGCAGGAAACTTACAGTTATGAGGTAATAATGAAAATAATTTTTTTATTATTGGGGGGATCACCACAAAATGAGGAATCTTATTAAAGGGTCTCAGAGTTAGGAAGGTTGAGAACCACTGACCTAGAGGATAGACTCATGTAAAAAGAAAATACCTCCTACCTGCAGAAAAAAAGATTGATGCCATATTAAGTATATATGAGGGAACATAAAGACTGATATAAAACCAAAACTGTCATGTGGCTTAAATAAAAACACTCTATTTAAATCCTGGAAGCCACTACCCTGGCTTCCAGCTCCCCTCAAGGTTACCTTTAAAAGACATTCACACAAGCCCACACCACCTTACCACTTCTTTCTAAAACTATATTTTGTATTTTAGCATGAACAAGTTGGGCTAGACATCCTGTATTGTGGCAGGCACATACACATATACATTCATACCTTTGCAAGGACATAATTCAAACTATTTGTTTATACATTAAACAACAACAAAGCAAAAGAAAATGTCATTTAAATATGACTATTTGAGGGGCTGATGTCAATTGTTTATTTTGCTTTTTTTTTTCTGTTGCAGCCACAGTGAATGCTATATGGAATTAATCACAATATAGACAATACATGTAAACAATGACCAAGGAATGGGGAAAAAAAAGAAACATTTATTGACTCTCTAGTCACCAAAAAGTATAATTTTGAGACTTTCTTAACACTGCATGTCACAGTTTAATGGACTGTATGTTTCAGAAACATGTTCCCCTTTGCTTACACCTTTGGGCTTCATTGTTTTCCAATGTAATTCTTCAGCCCTCACTATTCCTCCCTCATACTACCAATTGTGTCAAATATTTCTTTTTTCATAGTAACAACACATTTTAATGGCAAAAGGCAGCACTTGAACCTCTTACATTATATTTTTACATGTGATGACATTCTCACATTTTTTAAATTTTATTTATAAATTAAAGGATTTTTTTTCTTTTTATTCCATGTATTCCCTTGTTATTCCTTCCTCCTCCCAACATAGCACATTCTCTGAAAACTTAATGAATTTATCAAGGAAAAATCAGTCATAACTATAGATGGCCAAGCTACCTGTGTGCTTTACAGGCAGTCTACCCCTTACCCTTTCACTGATACACTAATGTAGTAGCTTTCTGAAGCCCTGTAGAAAACTTCTGAGCTACCTAGGTAGCCTATCCCTTTGGTATACCCCAGGGTCCAGGATCACTAACATCTGGGAAACAAATATCCCATAGGTAACATGCCCTTTCCTTCAGTTTTGGACCATAGTACCATAGACATCTGAAGGTCTTTGTCAGCTGCCTGCTCTTTCCTCTGCAGCTTTGCTATCCCTCACTTTCTGAGAACTTCATTCCATAACCAGAAGGCCTGGCTGTGTTATTGTATGTTCACTTGTCACTCTTGGTTTCTCTTTACCCCAGAGCACTTGCCTCAAACTCTGAGGGACAGCAGTGAGAACTGGTCTGCTAATGAAATAAAAAGTAATTATTTTTTATAGCTGAATCAGGGACACCTGTTACCTGAAGCACTGATCACTAGCTAGTAGTCACAAGACTGAATGTTAAACATCATCCAGCTGGCCAAATTTGACACTAGGAAACAGAGATTCTAAAGCCCACTGAACAAAGCAGGAATGGTTATCAATACCAAAAGAAGGAACCAATGACTTAATGCCACATGCCTAATTTCTACCACAGAATTCCAGGCAACATGAAAATAACAAGACAAACTATGGAAGAAAGAAGAATAAAGAGAAATAAAAATATCATAAAAAAATGATACAGTTTGACAGGGAATGAGCAGAAAGTCTCCTGTTTTTCAGATGCCATGATTGCGCATGATATGCCAAGCAGTTTCTACCCATTCTAGAGCTCTTGGGGTTCAGCAGAGAAGCAGGTCAGTAACATTATCATCTTGCATGAACACATTTATCAGAGTGAGCTCTAGGCACTATCCAGAGTGCAAAGATGAAATGGGTGTGGAATAAACCAACTTATTCATAGGCTGCATTTGGAAGATTACAACACAGTAGGATAAAACACAACTTACATGATGGAACACATTCCATTCATCATAGAAGATTTGTTGCCTTAAATATGTTGACTTCATTAATAATTAAAAATCTAAACACAAACCCTGTCAAAGTAAAACCAATATTTTTACAAAGAAATATATAGTATAAAAATATATAAAGAGGTAAAAGATCTAAAATAATTAAATTTTTAAAGACAGAATAGGAATGGCCAGAACAATTATTTTTGAAGTGTGACGACTTTATATGTGGATGCTGTTACCTCAATTAAGATATTTTCCTTAATACAAGGTTTGCTATAGTCCAGTGGTAGTGGCACATGCTTTTAATCCCAGCTCTCAGGAGACAGAGGAACTTGGCTCTTTGTGAGTTCGACGCCAGCCTGGTCTACAAAGCTAGCAAGTTCCAAGACAGCCAGGGCTGTTACACAGAGAAACCCTATCTTAAAACAACAGCAACAAAAAAAATTTTGCTGCAAGTAAAATGTGAAGAATTGCAATTCTTAATATGGAAATGTATAATACAGTTATGGCAGTCAAGGTTTGTGTATTTATAGAAGAAGGAGAATCATACACAAATCCAGAAACAGACCTAATCAATCATCCAAACTTATTTGCAAATGTTCAAAAGCAATTTGTGTGGTCATATTAGCACTGTAGCTGTAGTAGACTCTACAGGCAAAAACAAATCTAAATTAATATTACATGTGAAAATATTCATACAAATTAATAACTTATACATTATTTAAAAGTAAACATAAAGCAAATCAAAGACAACGACAAAATGTAAAACAATTAAAAGTTCAAAAGAAAAATCCAGAAGAACATAGTTAGAAACAAATGCTAGGTAAAAAAAAAATTGAGATGATAAATTTATATAATTGATTTTCTCAAGTTAAAACATTTTATTGTGTTCAACTATAGTTAGAGAATAAATAGGAGTAAACATTTGAGAAAAGCATTCATTTTCAAAAGACTTGTATAGAGATAGTTAAAAAATCTCCAATTTCAACAAGTAAAGGAGACATATTTTGATTAGAAAATGTACATTCTAGTAATGAGAACAGAAATTACATAATTTCATACAGTGAAGTCCAGTATCATCACCCTTCAGAGAAGTAGCAGATAAGTCACTGAGACATCCATCTGTACACAACTCCTAACAGGATAGTACAGAAAATTACTGCTCACATTTATAACAAAGAGAAGGAGGGTTAAGTAAAATGGGATTGCTCATAAATCACTGCTAGAATAGCAGAAGTAGCCCATTAGAAAAGTTTGCCAGTTTCTAAAAGTACTACACACACAATGGTGTCAGACCAACTACCTCACACTGATTCTATCAATTACATTCAAAAGAACAAAACACTGGAAATAATCAGACGTTCTTAGCAATTTCAAGTTGAGTCCTAATGTGGCATAATGTTTAGTAGAGGACAAGAAAGATTGTTAGATACAACCAGCACCCTCATACAGTATTTGCTGAGTGAATACAGTCCATGTGAGAGGTTACATTTCAGCTCTATGACATTCTGAAACTGGCATATATACAAGGAGAGAGGAGACTGTGACAGCTAGATGTGAAGGAGGGATGCTGTGCATCACTAAAAGCACAACATGCAGGATATTTGGATACCTGTGATAACAGGTATATTTTGCATTTTTACTTTATTAAACATTATTTTATTAAACATACTTAACCAGACTGTAATAGCTTGCATAATTGGAAAGGTGTTACTATTGCAAACAAACAGAACAGAGAATACCCATTCTTCCTATAATTCTAACATTTGCATGCAAATTTACAATTACCTCAAAACAAAAACTTAATTAACATATTCTCTTTGTCTAATGTATGTGTTTAGAAGACTAGATTTTCTTCATATGTTTCAACATAAACACCAGGTGGCAAACAATTGCACAGGGAAGTTGGTATGTGATTTCAGCTTACTTCTCTTAAGTGGGGCATTTAACATTTCATAAAAGCACAAAGCAATAAAACTCATATGCATAATTTTATTTTGGAAAAAATATACTTATTTTAAAGCATAATTTTATGGTAATACATGGCATTCCTTTAATTTTTAATGAATTATAAAATGTTTTGTGAAATGCATTTATTTCTAATGAAGCAATATTAAGAGAGCCCAAAGACAACAGCAAGAAAGTAAGAAAATCAGAGTTTAGGAACTTTCAAATTTGGCTTTTAGGTTAAACACAAAATGTAGAAGGAGACAGTGAGCCTGAGGCTCAAATACTGAAGTGTTGAATTAAAACACAGTTATCCAAATACTTCTGCATACTATAACAATTATAACAAATAAAAACTATCATGACCCCACACCAGAATGTCATGTTAAAACTTCATTATATTATTTTCTGATGAGAAACTGGAGACTTCATAAATACTTCAATATTTAGGGAGTCTAAGCATGTAGCAGTTATCGGACTTTAAATGCAATAGACTGCCTCAGAACCAACACAGAAATTGATGTGGTGGTTAAATGACAGATATCCCTGAAGAGGCCTAAGTGTTGACCTCTTATAATTGACTATAAAGAAAAGTTTTTGCAAGCTGGATAACATGAAAACTACCAGTATTCTACCCACAAAACTGTTTTGACCTCTGTCCTTGTCCCTAGAAGTATTGAAAACTACCCTCACCTAAGACTTCTATACTCAAACCTCTCCCTTTAAAAGCAAATTGATTTACAACAAATATAGATTAGCTATAGGCATTTTGGAATGTGTTTGATAAATTATTGCCTTTGTTTCAAACTGCCATTACCAAAATCTAGATTTGGCTGAGGCTGACAATCAGGAAGCTTACTGTTGGCATGGCAATGGCTCACAACCCTGGAGTGGTCTTCTCAGCTCTTCCACAACTAAGTCATCCCCTTAGTGAGATCAACTTTTGTACCCTGCACTTCAGCAGCAGTAATATGCCCAGTTTTCCTTATTCCTATTGCCTGCCCCAAACTAATTGATCCTTACTTAGGATCTTGCACTAATGCTTCCTCTGACCTTTTCCTCTTAGAATCTGCTCTCCAGGCTAAGAGTCCTTTACTCGTTGAGTATTGCCATCCACACACTCAATTCTGAAGGACAAAGTAACTGTCCCTGTCCATGCAGTCTGACTCAGAGTTATGATTGGACCCAAGATGATCTGGAGCTTCTCATTTTTTTTCTGCTTCACAAAGTCTCGGTGGTTCCTGGGATCTCCTATGTTTAATTGACTTTGTGACTTATAACAAGGTCTTCATAGGAAGACCACATTTCCCTAACACTTTGGTTTGTTTTCATCTTTTCCCTAAATTGGGGGATACCTCAGGCAGCAAGATAAGACTGTCTACCAGTTATGCCTGTTATTTCAAATTTAATTCAAAATTTAAAGCCTGCAAAACTCACTCATTATCTGCTCAAATCTGGCCATAGTACTCCTTCAGTGATGTCCATTACTCTCCCCAAGTGAGAGCTTTCAACTTTGTTAACTTTCCTAGACACCCTTTTCAGATGAATTAACATAGATTAGCCTGAGACACGCCCACAGCTCAATTTATCCCTTTTCAGTCCTGCCATTGACTTCCTATGTACAACCACAGCCAGAGTAGGAACATTATAGCTCATAAGAAAACTGATGATAAAAGCTCTGTCGGGTACTGATGCTCACTGTTTCTATTGGTTTTCATAGCTACTTCCCTTAACTGAGAAAGGATATTATTTTTGTTTTGGGGACTTTTTTTACCTTAGACCTTTGTTCTGCCTTCATTTCTGCCCCACTAAGCCTGGACACCCTTGCTTTTGCTTCTACTGTTTAGTTACTTCTTAGGCTTTTCAGGTTGCCTGTACCACACACACACACACACACACACACACACACACACACACACACACACACACACATTAGCTGCTTATGAAAATATAGATCACTAGATACAGTATTACAGGGAATCAAATGTCTTTTGAGCATGGATAATATTGCAAAGTGTTTATGCTCATTTACTTCACTGAAAGGCTGACTCTGGAGATGGGTTTTGGCCTACCTGCTCCAGAACTGAGCATGTTTATCTCAACATTTAATCAAAAGCTTCTTTCCTAGACAGGATGGCCCCTGAGTCTGTGACAGAGAGAATATAGTATCAGAATTATTATGGACTTGAAAAAAAAGCATTATGTACTTGAGAAAGGCTAAGAGGTAAACTATTTCAAATAGAAGTTACTATTTTTTTTATGCCACAAGATAAACCTGAGAGAGGCAACAAATGTATTTCTTTGTTGCTGTTAAAGCTCATGGCATTTTAAAGTATTTTCCTGAAGAGAAACACATATAAATGTAAAAAAATTGCTGAGTGTAACCTCAGATGTCTACCTCTCTAAGTTCCCCTCCCTGCTTTTCATTCTTGATTTTAGAAATGTTTATTTAAGGTCATGGATACATTTAAAATTATTGTTAAAATGTAAATTCTCTTCTCCCAAGATCTGTAGGACCGTTTGGGGGATGATTTAAAACAAGGCTGTAAAACTCCAAACAAAAGTTTAACTTAAAATAGGTAATATTAATTTGGAATAACATTTCACATATAAATTCTTAAGGGTTTAATGATTTACTTATACCAACAAAAATTAACTTTCAGAGATATGTTAAATCACTTATACCTTTGCTAACTTATTTTTAAAATTTATCATTTGGAGAAACCGTGTAAATGTACACTATAAAAAATTGAAATAAATTAATTTCCCAATGTTCCATTCACTGTATACATGACTTAAAGTTTATTTTCACTCTCAAAAAGCCTCAATTCAAGTTATAACTTTCAAGGTTCAAAGTATTAATGGGGCAAAATTATAAAATCCTAATTTTATAAGCATTGCTAACTTACTGCAAACTGTTAAAGATAACTGAGAAATCTTAGTTAATGGTTAATAATCTTATAAATTATTAAATCATCTAATATTCTCAGAGCTATGTTTGTAGTCATGATAAAGACAATTGTAATTTCTTTACAGAAGCAAGCTTGGGCACAGAGACCAATTTGAATTTCACATTCTACAAGTTATCAAAATTAAGCCTAAAGCAAGTAACTAAAATAAGTTTAAGATAAACTTTAAAATATATATAATATGAAATATATTCAAAATCAGATATATTTTAAAACCATGGTAATAAAAAATTTAACGCTTGAAAAGAGTGGGTTAAAATTACAATACACTTGCATGGCAAGGTATCCCTGGGCCCAAGTTTTAAACTTTCCTTTGGCTGGGATATAGCCTCTCCAGAATAAATTACATGCTAACATTATTACAGGATAAGGAAGCATAACAATATTACAAGTAGAGGAAGACCAGTTTATGCTATTTAAGTCAGAGAGAGAGAGAGAGAGAGAGAGAGAGAGAGAGAGAGAGAGAGAGAACTAATCAACCAACCAAATGAACAAAGAAAACAAGAATCAAAACAACAAAAAAGCATCTCCTTATTTATAGGGAAGATGAATCTGTCCTCATGTCTCACATGACAGGGGGATAAATATTTTGTCCAGTAGAGGATCACAGAATCCATATACTCATGAGCTACCCTAAAAGTCTCAAACAACAGAGAGCCAAATAGCAGTTATACTTCCCTAAGTGTCTCCAGAACTGACCTCTGAGGATGCTATGAATAGTGGATGCTTGAACCTAAGCCTAACACTTGACTGATATGGGACCTGCGTTCTCATTTGATTGGCCATGCCCTTTATTCTTGCTTTTAAGTTTTCCTCTTAACAAAAGCTAACTTTAACACACATACTCTAATCAATACTGTTTTCTTATTAAACAGGGCTACCAGATCGTCCATCACTAAACTTATAGTTTTATGTAATTATTCAGAGTATGCCAAGTGCTATATTTAGAAATGTTGCTATAAAGCCCTTTATAATGTCTCAGGAGGATTTTATTTCTCTTTTAAATTTGCAATTAAGTGTTGAATTTAGCTGACTTCTTTTTACAAGATCCCAGTTCTTTTTCTTTATGCGTGAATATGATGGAATGAACTGCTATTATAGTTACCTCATCCTATGTAGAACTCTGGTACATGGTCTAACCAGTTGTGTAAATACATTTACTCTTACTAAATAAAACATTTGTTAGCTTTGTCTCTTAGTGCTCCCCACAGGTTGTACATCTATTACCTCCTAACATTTGCTCTGGAACTGTGTCACCACGTATTTCCTTGTGGCCCCTTGTTAGACCCCCTCCTTTGTCATACTCTACCTGTCCTTTCCATATTATGCCTTTTGTCATCTGAAAGGGGATCCAATGCTGACCAACTCATCCCTCTTTTTGATGTTCTGGGCATTGTTTTCAGAACAGAACTAAGATAGCTGGACTAAAGCCTTTCTATATAACTAAACCTCTCTCTCAGCAGCTGTCAAAAACCTTAGAGAGATTTTGTATTAGCTTAACTTCCTTTGGGAGCAACTCAATTCTTTGGCTGCTGCAGTATTCCATGACTATATCTTACCACTGCTAAGGATGGGAACTGTACTCTTCTCCACATACCATGCTGTTTTCATGTGAACAGATTCTAACTAGTTTGAGACTGAGACCAAAGATACAATGACCAGACAAAATTTAACAAGCTTTTTCCTATGTATGGGCATTTAGTTCTTTTTTAGTATGGCTTCCCCTCCACACCCCATCATTACTTTCCTCCTTATTAACTTTACACTCACATTTTTAACCTCTTTAACTTCCTGACCTTCCCTTACATCCAAAGAAAAGGATCCATGCTGATCCTCTCAGTGACTCTCACTGCTGAAAAAGGCATTTTTGCCTTCCTAGAAGAATTAATGATATTTTTTATGAAATCCAATCAAAGTTAATATAGGAAAATGTTAAGCAATCATTAACAAGAATCAAATGCAGAGAAAAGATTGACAATTCATGTGGGAATGTCTTTCTGCTGCTGTGACTGACATCATTCTTTAAATAAAGGAATTGTTGTGGTCTGTATCAGGCACCATAGGTAGGCAAGGAAATCAAAGGATAGGGAGAAGATTGAAGGTGGAGCCAGAGAGAGACTTGATCCAGGAGACCAGGAAAAAAACATATAAAGAAATAGGTAAGCCGTGGGCCATATGGAAACAATGGAAATGGGCTGAATTAAGATGCAGGAGCTAGCTAATAATATGCCTGAGACATAGGTCAAACAGCATGAGTCTTTTTTTGGGGGGGTGCTAAGCAGTGGTGGGCAGCCAGGTGGTCTGAGACCACAGGTTTGTGTGTCTGGACGTCTAGCCGGATGGAGCCAGAAACCTCATGTTACAGACAATAGTTTATCAAAGGATGCCTGAATGTTTGACGACTATAAACTGCTTGCTTGCATGGCCCAGTCAGTATGATTGCATTTACTTAATTCTTTGGTCACTGCAATTCTTTTGAATTTTCTTACCAAGTTCCTCTGACAAAGACCACAATCTTTTACCACCCAGATGTTCACTAAATTTTTCTTGTCTGAAAACTAACAGTCCCTGTGGTTTGGAAGTTACCTCAAAATGTCCCTTCCAATGTTGCAATGATCCACCACCACCACCTACCCTCCTGGAGCTAGAAGCAGCCTCCTGAACACACTCTGTTACCAGTCAAACCATGAACATGCACACACAAAAAAATAAATAACTTTAATTTTTTATCTAATAGATACACACACACACACACACACACACACACACACACACACACACACATCCTAGGTCTTGTAAATGCTGGAATCTTCTTTCTATGGAAAGATTATAGTCCTTCACTACCCCAATGAAGCAGCCTCAAGATGTCGACATTGAGCCTGTGTGCTTCTCTGTCTTATTATTTTCTTTATAAGCCTTAGTTGGTATCTTTAATGCCTTTTTCCTTTTCCTATATATTTATTTGATTACATAGTAATAAGTTTCAATCAATCCCCACAAATCTGCACCAGATTTATTGTAATCTATACTGGACACAGAAGGATACATTGTGACATCATTCTCTCAACAAATATCCACTATAAATATTGAATTAAGTATTTCCTTGCCCTATATTGTTCTCCAAATTTCTGAGCAAACATTATAAACATCAAGCTTTGAAGAAGGTTCAGTCAGGTGTTTATATGCTCACTATGCAACAGTGTGGATCACTTGCATTTTTATGTGAAATGATGGCCTGGTGGTAGATACCAGAAATGCTAGCACTGAGGAAATAAAGGAGAATCCTTAGAGATTTTTGGCCAGTTAGTCTTCTTAAATTAGTGATTTCAGATTAAATGAGAGACACTGCCTCAAGCAAATAAAAGAGAGTGATAGAGGACACTCAACATAGACCTCTGATCTTCACATGCATGCACACACATATTCACTCATATATGACCACACACAAATGCATATACCACAAAGATACAAAAGTAAAAAGTAAATGAATTAACAAAAAATCCAAAGGGCCATATTATCTGATTATAATTTTTTTTTCATTTTTTAAAAAAGTGTTTTAAAATGAAAATACAATCATATCATTTTCTATCCCTTCCAGCCTCTAAAACTTCTTATATAAGATCTCTCTCTCTCAAATTTATGATTTTTTATTTAATTACACATATATATTTAATTTTGTAAGTCCAAGCTTATCATGATTTCAAGGTTGATTACTTGCTATTTGGTAAATGATTCTGGGCCCTTTCCTGGGGAAGACTATTTCTATTATGAGTATTCTATTAAGACTATTTCTATTATAATATTTTTAATGTGCATTGGTGTTTTGCATGCATGCATATCTGAGAGAGTGGGTGTGATCCCCTGGAACTAGAGTAAAGAACAGTTGTGAGCTGCCATGTGGGTGCTGGGAATTGAACCTGGATCCTCTGGATCACTAGCTTTTTAGATACTATTGCTATAAAGGAACACCATAAACAAGGCAAATTTATAAAAGAGAGGATTTAACAAGGAATGTCTTCACAGTTTTAGAGGGTTAGTCCATGATAATCATGGTGGGAAGCAGACAGACATGCCATTAGATCTATAGCTGAGATCTCTACAACATGATTTGCAAGGGGCAGACAGAAAGAGAGTGAGAGATTGGGCCTTGTATAGGCTTTTCAAAGCCCATCCCTAGTAACACACTTCAACAAACAAGACCACATCTACTTCAACAAAGCCACACCTCCTAATTCTTCTCCAAGAGTTTTACTACCTGGAAATTGAACACTCAAATATATGGGCCTAATGGGGATCATTCTCATTCAATATACCACAGAAGACAAGAAAATTTTCAGTCTGTCCCTATCTCATAGATTTAGTAGTGAAGGTGCTTGGGGAAGAGGGTTCCTTCATCTATCCTCAAGGCCATGACAAACCTCATCCTATATAGTTTTGTATATTCAGTTTCAAAGTACTTTTTCTTCAACTAACACAATTTTATCTCAGTGTTTACTATGATCAATTCAAGCTACTAATGTAAGCACTATATCATAACTTCCTATAGCATTAATAATAAAATTAAGTACCTACAATTTTCAAAAATAATAATTATACTGATGTAAATGTGATTTCCAATCTAAATATGACTCAATTCCTTTTACTAAAGCTTTAGAGAAAATTACCTACAGCCTTTAGTTCAAAATACAAAAAATTCAAAGTATCCAGATAAGAATTGGCTTATAACAAAGTGCTGGAGGAAAACCCTGTAATACCTCTTTTGATAATGAATAGTTCATTCATCAGATTCTTCCAAACTAGCTTGGAAAGATAAATGAGGTTGAAGTCATCACTCTTTCAAATTTACATATCTAATCCAAGCAGTGTTGGACAGACATAGAACAAAGAGGAAATATACAAAGTTGGCCAAGATTACCTACACATTGAAAAGACCATCCAATGGGGTAAAGATTGTAAAAAAAATATATATTATGCTTCTATTTTTAAAAGACCTATAGAATTTACCAAAAACTCTTTTTTTTCCATGTGATTGGATACTTTAATTAGAAATTGAAAAAAAAGGTCATTATTAGAGCCCTGTATTTACATAGTCATTCTTTCTGGAAGCCAACCGAGTTGGCAAGACCCTTCAAACCTTCTAATATGCAGCTCACATTCAGCTGATATCAAGATTGGCCTATTTACAATATCTTCTATCACAGATTCTCCATTACAGATATTTATTAATGAGGACAGGAATGCCCTGAATACAAGTTTTAAACAGAACATTTTAAGGCAATTATAGATCACTAAAGCAACTAATATTTAACAAACTATTTTAACAAACATATACATGTAAATATAATATAATGTTTATATATATTATACAAATATAATAACATGTAAATATAATGTTTCTTGGATTTGCTAGTCAGTTATATATCATTCTTTCTCATTCTGTGTGCATTTTCCTATAAGGTGGCAGTAACCATGTTCGAGGTTTCTTTTCTGTTGTTGTGATAAAGCAGGTTTACCAAAAGTAACTCAGAGTCAGGAAAGGAGCTTATTCTTTGGCTTTGAATTATAGGTGGCAATGGATTAATCTTTGAGAGGAGTCAGGGAAGGAATTCAAGGTGAGAATCTGGAGCAGGAACCACAGAGGAATGCTACTCTCAGACTTTCCTTCTCTTTCTGGATCTCATTTATGTAGACTTCTAATACAACCCAGGCTCACTTACACAAATTGGCAATATCCACAGTGTCCTTGGCTCCCTTTCACCAACAACCAGCAAGATAATTCTCAATAGAGATGGTCACAAACTAACCTGGGCAGTCTCTCATTAGAAATTCCTTTATTCCAGGTGATTCTTTATTTTTTTCTTTCTTTTTTTTCCTTCTTTATTTTGTATTTATCAAAAAAACCAGTAAAATGAATTTAAAATGCGGAAAAGTTAACAATAACTATAAAGAGGATAAGAATCATAAGCAAGGCTTATCAAGGGTGGTAATGCAAATAAGATTGCTACACATATATTTACTTTGTGTTCAGCTTTCCCTCTGAATTTTTTTTCCATCCCTGTATATCCTTATTCAAGGTCCCTTCCCCCCCCCACCACATCTGGTCATAGAAAACTCTTATATTTAATATACACTTCCAATAATGTTGCAGTATACAAAAGCAACATGCAAAAGTTAGTATTATTTATATAAATTGATATTTTCCTGAAAAATAAAGAAATAAACATTTCTAGACTGCTGTACAAAAGATGTAAAAACCTAGACAATGGACAAATTTAGGACAGCAAAAAACAAAAAATGTAGACTAATGAAATAATGCAGAGGACCCAGAGATAAGAAGCCCATGTGTTAGTAGCCACCTAATTTCTAAATTTTATATGATGTTTCTTTGTATTTAAGTTAAAGTAATAAAATATTCTTAGATTTCTATGTGCCTTAAAGTTCAGAAGTAGACTGATACCTTTGAGTCATTTCAACACTTGACATGATTCTGTGTATACAAAATTTCATTAAAAATATCTGGGAATTAAAAAAATCTTATTTGAGAGAAGAAAATATGTTAACAAAATTAATTAACTGAAAAAAGTAATTGGAATAAAACAGATATATGTAAATAATAATAATATCTTTGACTCATTTTGAATTTATCTTTGTGTGTGGTGGGTGATCTGAAGCTTAACACATTCTTCTGTAGCTGGATTGATTACCAGTTTTCCCATCATTATTTGTTGATTAGTCAATGTTTTCCCAGTCTATTTTCTTGAGCATTTTTTCAAAAAGTGAAAGAAAAAAATTCTGTCTCTTTTTAGAGAATACAAAAAAAAAAAAAAAAAAAAAAGAACTCTCTTAGCTCTGAGTATAGTTACTTCAAATAAATACTGCCAAACAGAATATTCCTTTTGATACGGCTTCACTTACATAGTCTTTGGCAATCGAGAAATTCTCCTGGTATTTGATCAAAGTGTAATACCTTGCTGGAGGAACAGCTGGCTGCTGTGGGTCACTGTGCACATGGCAGCCTGCAGGAAGTCTGGGCCTAGAAGCTATTGTGCATGAGAGACTTTGTAGACTAATTGAAAACAAGTGAGTTTAGGATTAAGCAAGCACATTTTTCTCTTAGATACATACAAACAAACTTACCTGATCAGCAGCAAATTGCAGTTTCTGATATTATTAAGCACCTTTCTTTCTCAAAAGTAAGATCAATAGAGTTATGGCTTTCATCAAAAGTATTGAAATCTAGAAACACACCAAGGCTTGTTGAAGTGCAGGGACAGCCATTGGTGTCCACAGGGTTTCTGCACATGCCCCACACCCAACCTAGCACAGTATCAATCACACTCAAGTCACAAAACTCCACATAAAACTGCTGATCTGACCTTCTGAGAAGTGGTGATAGCCAAATCCCCAGTCAGGATTGTAGTAAGCAAACCCTTCCATGACAAGCGGAAGTCACCTGACACTTGCTGGACTGCAATGAGTTTCTCCTGTTTCCACCTTCCTGCTACAGCTGGTTGCAGCTGTAAACTAGGAACTATGTCTTCCCCAGGACAACAATTGTTTTCAGATGAGATGCTTCCTGTTTCATTAATTTCCAAGAAAAGTCAATTGGGTTGTGAAATAAAATATACTTTAGTTGTATCTTCTTACTACACCAGGCTATGATGTGGAAATCAAGCATGTTATGATTTCAAGTTATTGAATAAACAAAACGTACATGAGAATAGTTATTTGGTGAGAGGTACTCCAGTTTGGTGGAATTGTTTTACACTTGAAAATAAATCAGATTATTAAAAGTAATTTAATCAAACATTCTTTGAATGAATTGTAAATGTGTTTTTCTTTAATGATAATGTTTGTAATATTGTTTTTCCTTGACTATCAATTATAGCAACATAGAGGTAACTTTGATTAAGATAATATTACATGATGATAAGGGAGAGCTTCTGTGTCTTACCCCCAGGTAACATTTTCACTATGAAACATATGTACTTTAAAATGGCTCTTGATTCCACAGTCAAACTTATTTCACTTTACAGAAAAGAATAATATTTTACAATTTTAAAACCATACCATATAAATATTGCAAGATGATGACATATGGTGCCAGACTTTTTATATAATCAGCCCCAAGATAGGATAAACTAGTCATGTGTAACCAGCAGATGTGTGCTTACAACAAACACACTTTGGAAGCCTCTGTCTCCCACAAGATGCTCAGGGATTAGATATTTGCAGATACTGGCTTGCATTTGTAATAGCAGCCAGAGCGACTATCATGGCAGACAGAATGTTTCTTTAAAGAACTTAATCGCTGTAAAATGTCAGACTGTACCTTTTCACGTGTTTAGCAGGAACATTCCTACTGTGTACAATATTGAAGTGTTAAAACAGAAGAAGAAAGAAATAAGACTGGAGCCTAAAGCTGCCTGTTAGAATCATCGTCCACTTTGACCTTAATTTTGTGACAGTAAAAATCTGACAGACACCGGAAATAAGCAATTGCCTGACATATTGAGAACATTTTGACTTGACAGAATTGAACAACATCAAAAATAACATTTTCTTTAATAATGTGAGTTGTCAGGGAACATAGTTTGACACTGACCCCTGAGGATTCATTGTTTACTCAGGATGATTTAGGGCAGTGCTGAATTCTGGCAGCTGTTTCACTTTTTGTAATCCAAATACTCAGATTTAGATAATAAACATGGCATATTTGTAATAGTAACGGATAAAATGAGTAGACAAGATTTTGTTTGGTAATGCCACTTCAAAGATGAAAAAAAGAAACCAGGAGTGTCAATCCTACCAAATGTGTATAAACCCTCACTTCCCCAACCAGCAGTTCATTGCTGATCCCAAAGACATGCCAGAGTTGCCCAGAGTCATCAGTCCCTTCCCCTGTCTAAAAGAGCTTTTTGTGTCTGTGTCCTTTTTATTACTATGAATAAAGTCATATTTTTTATCCATGTATGTCCTTGTTCAAGGTCCCCTCTCCCTCCAACCCCATCGAGTCACACTCTCTTCTCCACATCTCCCCATTCCTCCCCAGCAAGGGCAGGCGGTCCCAAGTTCCCAATGTCCCAATGTCCCAATATGGCTTAGTTTAATGGTGCAGAAGTCTCCCAACAATCTTCTGGTCATGGTGAAAACTAAGAATTTTGGTGAATCTATCTTCTTCTCTCACTCAAGTCATCAATGAATTATAGAAAATACTGACCATGGTTTTACAGTATAGAAATACCCTAAAATGCATAGCATTGACTAAAGTGACAATTATTGCTTATTTAATCACATAACTCATGAACAGGATGCAAAGTATATTCACATATTCAGAAAAAGATATGCATTACAAAGAGAAAGATGAGGCTAACAAGATGACTCAGAGAGAAAAGGGCTTGCCATCAAGCCTAAAGACCAGGGTATACTTCCCAAGAATATTGTCCCCCCATAAAACATAAGAAAAGTCAACTAATACTTTAAAAAATATCTTATGAGTGAAGTTTTTTTTTCTTTTCTTAAAAGAACAGGCAACTATATTTTTTCTGAACAATAAAATCAAATGAATGTATAACTTCACATAAGAATAGATTAAACATACCATTGAAAATAAAAATTCATTATGCATATTTTGTGTGTTCTATATACATCTAAAATTAGAATATAAAATAAATCTTCCTTAATTATTGCATTAGCACAAAACACCATACCAGTACACAATCTTGTCATTAGGAAATGGGCAGCATTTCATTGTAACAATGTTTATTCAATGTAGAGAAGGTTTGGGGGCATTATGGAAACATTGCTAGATGTTTTTCAGTTTCTAAAATTCAGAGATCTCATTAACATGATTTTTATTTGTTATCGCAAAACAATTATTACTTTTATCCCTTAGATTTATGAATTAACTTGGACTCCATTGTAGGTTTATTTTAAGAATTTTATTGAGACTATAAAAAATAGTAGCCAAACAACATATTATTTTCAACATTTCTGTCTGATTATTTAAATAGAAACAAAGGAGTTAAATTTAAATAAGATGTCTCCAAGTTCCAAGCTCCTAGGTGATGATCCTCCTGAGCTTGTTGTATTGTAATTGAGTAGAGTGGTAGGCACTCAGTTCAATTACACATCCTCAGGGGAAAGCTTTCTTTTGTCATTGACTAAGTTTTCTTGGTCCATCTAAAACTCCTACCGTGTTCATTACATACCCCAGCATTATTCCATATGAAGATTTTTGTCTCTACTGCATATAACTTTATTTGAGAGAACAGTAATGCAGAACTATTTGACACACTAGAATAAAAATTCAATAATATAAAGCTATGTGAATTATACAGATCATTTTTTCTTTGTAATTAATTTAAAATGACTCAGTTGTTTCTTCTGCATTGTTTCCTAGTCTAATATTTCCCCATAGTTCTATTTATTTGTGTAAAATTTGGAATGGAACACTGCATATCCTCTCTGATTTGCTAACTTCATTTCAGGATATATGTATTGTTGGTGTATTGCTCTAATTTCAGATAATTTTTGGTAATAAATTTTTCTACAAACATTTGGTATGACCTTTTCTAGTGATCAATAGATACACAATTTTGAGAGCTCCACTTCTTTTGCTGCTCCTGAGGGTGTCTGCATGTAAGCAGGAGGCATGTCCTTCCTTCAACATGTTAACTAGTGGAGGCACATCACAGCAAAATGTTAACTGATCAGTTCTCGGCATGACCAAAGGAAAGACTGGGATAGAGTTTGCCTTTTGCCACAGTTTGCATTCTCTGCAGTGTGGCAATAAAATTCTACCTATCTTCTGCACTTCTTCAGAAGAATGATGTGGACTTTGGCATCCTTGGGTGAATGTGACCGAGGACATATGAATGTATCAGAAAATTCTTTGTGAGCAATCGTGAACAATTCTAGAGTAATGTTGTTTAAAATTAAGCAATGGTGATGCCTTCCAGAGTTCTTTTATTGAGCAAGATTGTTTTGGCCTTCTTTAGTTTCCTGTTATTCCATATGAAGTTGGGTATTGTTCTATCAAGGTCTGTAAAAACTGTGTTGGGATTTTTTGAGGAAATCAGACTTGCCTAGAGTGGATGCACCATGCTGAGCTGACCCACATTGGGACTTCTTGCCCTTTTGGAGGAGGGGATGGAGTGTTGGGGAAGGGAAAAGCTGAAGACTGACTGGGAGGGATTGGGAGGAGAGAAGGGAGGAGGAGCAAGGGGATACATGGATAAAAAAAGACTTTATTTTATAAATTAAAAAAAATAAGCAATTGTACAACAAATACTTACATATAATAATAAATTGTGGAAGCTTTATACAATCCCCTCAGGGCCTAAACAAAAATGAGATGCTAGAATTTTGTAATACATGTAGCATTTTCTTTGAATATGTTTTAGCCTAAAGTAAGTTATTCAGAAATTCCATTGTCTTCCCATCATTACAAATTCATCAATATCATCCACAATATGATTGTCCCTCTGTTTTATCTGACAAACATATATTACCAGCAAAAGAAAAATTAATTAAAATTTCTCATATAAAGCACTGTTATTTCAGGTGGCTACTCTTAGACTTGATGAATTAAGTGCAGTCTCACACAATTGAACAAAACCCACAGAGCATTAGGTGAGAATCAAGATGGTTATTAACTTTAATGATTTTATCATTTCTTATTTTTGAAATTTACATATCAAAACTGTATTCTAAGAATTTTCTAATATTTAGTAGCTGAAACTTATTTGGTATAATATGTATTTTTTTCTATGATTTTCCTGAAAGAACAGGTTTACAACCAAGGGAAATATTTAATTTCATTTTTCAAATTAGAGCCAACAACAGAAGGATTTTATTAACTTTAAAAAGTAGCTGTAATATAAGAAAACAATTGAGTTGCATATGTTTATTCTACAGCTAACAAATTTAATATATTCTTACATGTTGAATTTATTTTTTATGACATTTGTTTTTACAACCATATGATAAAAAGTAATTATCTGAAAAAAAGTAAAACAATATTACTAACAATGAACACACACATACACAAACACTCACAAATAAAATGCTAAAAAATAAACTAAAATAAGAAAATCTAACATTTCTACAGTGGAAACTTCAAGAAACTGAAGTAAAATGTTCAAGGAAACATCTGGATACAGAAATAAAAAAAAACCAAAAACAAAAACAAAAAAAAAAAAACCTCAGATACTCGGAAGATTGTCAGTATTGTTAAAAAGAGGAATTCCATCCAAAATGATTTACACATTTAGTATACTCCCAATCAAATTACCATGACATTTCTTCATAAACATAGACAAATACATACTCATAACTTATACTGATGCAAAAAAGCCCACAGATAGCCAAAGCAATCCTGAAGAAAAAAATAGTGACATTATCATCACACCTGATTTTGAGTTATATTCCTGAGCCATACTAATGAAAACAGTATAATTAATAAAATGAAATAAGGAGTCCAAATTTTACTCTGCTCAACTACAGCTACTTGATCTTTAAAAAAACTTAATAAAAATTGGAGGGGCTGGCCGACCCTAGAATTACTCAGGCCCAGAACCAGGGTTATGTGTTAGCGCATCACAACAACTACCCGACCTGTGATCTGCTGGAGAAATGAAGGAGAGGATTGTTAGCCCAATGGACCCAGGGCTATAGGATCTTTAGGATACAAGGCAGCAACAGGATGTCCAGGAAGAGTCCCAGTGAGGGCCCAACACAGAAGGTGTAGCAGAGACAAGGGGCCTCCAACTAGACCAGTGTTTTTTTTCTTTTTGGATGACGAATGCCTGAATACAGGATAGAGAAAGGGTTTACTGCATGACTCACTGTGTTGCATTGCAGCTTCCAGGATGACATTTTCCCTTCTTCTCCCAACGCTCTGCTTTTCTCTTAGTTTCTTTTGCTAGTTCTCTTTTGGGAAGCAGAAGAGTGTCGGGTGAGATCTGGAGGCATGATGTGAAAGACACAAAGAATAAACAAAAAGAAAGTTAAAGGAAGTTATAAATTGTGTGTAAAAGATAGCAGATCCAAATAATGGTGCATAGATACCTAGATTTCTCCATGTAGAGAAATAAAACTGGATATAAACTTCCTACCTTACAAAAAAAAACCAAATGCAAGTGGTTCAAGGACATTAATACAAGACCTGATGCCCGGATTCTGCTAGAAGAAAATTTGGGAGTTTATTTCAATTCACAGGCATGGATGTAGACAATTTAAATAAAACTTTCATAGTCTAGAACTTAACACCAACAATGGACAATTAGAATTTCATGAAATGGAACACTTTTGTAAAGTAAACAAAACTGCTATTAGTGAGAAGGTAGCACATACAAGCAAAACAATTTTATGCTGCATATATGACTGACAGAAAATACCAGTAAGCTAAAGTGCCAAATACTAACAAAACAACTGACCCACCTAAAAATGGGCCATGGAACAGTACAAGAAGTCCTTAAGAGAAGAAATACGAAAGACTACTGAGCAACTTGAAAATGTTCAATGTTGTTACTCAGCAGATAAATGTTCATCAAAACTACTTTGAGGTTTTCTATTACCATAGTCATGACTGCCATCAAGAATATGGAAGAGAACGAATGCTGGTATGAATATGGGGAAACAGAACCACTTATATATAAACTGTTGGTAGGAGTGTGAACTGATAAGTTTGATAAGGAACTTCTATAGCTTCAACAATGTAGCAGGACACAAGATTAACTCAAAGAAATCAGTAGCCCTCCTACACACTAAAGATAAAAGGGCTAAAAAAGAAATAAGGAAAATATTACCATTTATAATAGCTACAAATAGCATTAAATACCTTAATTTAACTATAACCAAAGAAATATCAGATCTGTTTGACAAAAACTTTAAATCTCTGAAGAAAGAAATTGAAGAGAATATCAGAAAATGGAAAGATCTCCCATACTCCTGAATAGGTAGGATCAACATAGTGGAAATGGCAGTTTTACCAAAAGCAATCTAAAGATTCAATGAAATTCCTGTCAGAATCCCATCACAATTTTTTACAGATCTTAAAAGAAGACCACTCAATTTCATTTGGAATAACAGGAAAGCCAGGATTGCCAAAACAATTAAGATCAACAAAAGAACCTCAGGAGGCATCACCATCCCTGACTTCGAATTATACTATAGAGCTAGAGCAATAAAAACAGCTTGGTACTGGCATAAAAACAGACTTTATGGATCAATGGAATCTAATTAAAGACCCAGACAATTACCCACACACTTATAAACACCTGATCTTTGACAAAGAGGCCCAAAATATTCAATGGAAAAAAGATAGTATATTTAACAAATAGTGTTGGCATAGCTGGATGGAAGTGTGTAGAAAAATGCAAATAGATCCAAGCCTGTCACCCTGCACAAAACTCAAATCCAAGTGGATCAAAGACCTCAACATAAACCCAGCCACTTTGAATTTGATAGAAAAGAAAGTGGGAAATACACTTCTACAAATTGGCACAGGCGACCACTTCCTAAATATAACACCAGTGGCACAGACACTAAGACCAACAATCAATAAGTGGGATCTCCTGAAACTGGGAAGCTTCTGTACAGCCAAGGACACAGTCAATGAGTCAAAACGACAGCCTACAGAATGGAAAAAGATTTTTACCAACCCTACAAGTGACAGAGGATTGATCTCTAAAATATGTAGAGAACTCAACAAACTAGAGCCCCAAATGCTTAATGAACCAATTAAAATATAGGTTTCAGAACGAAAAAGGGAATTGCCAACAGAAAAATTACAAAAGTCTGTAAGGTACATGAAAAAGTGCTCAACATCTTTAGCCATCAGAGAAATTCAAATCAAAACAACTTTAGGATACCACCTTACACAAGTCAAAATGGCTAAGATAAAAGACACAGATGATAGCCTATGCTGGACATATTGCATAGTGAGGGGACCACTCCTCAATTGTTAGTGGGAGTGTGAACTTGTTCAGCCACTGTGCAATGCAGCATGATAATTTCTCTTAAAACTGGGAATCAATTTCCTCAAGTATCCATCAATACCACTTTTAGGAACATTCGCACCCCCAAAACAATATCTCAACTATGTCCATAGCAGCATTTTTTGTAATAGCAAGAAAGTGGAAAGAACCTAGATGCCCCTAAACTGAAGAATGGATAAACAAACTGTGGTACATCTACATAATGGAGTACTGCTCAGCAGTAAGAAAAAATGATACTCTGAAATTTGCAGGCAAGTGGATGGATATGGAGACTATCCTCCTGAGTGAGGTATCACAATCCCATAAGGAGAAGCATGCAATATACTCACTCATTAGTGGACTTTAAAAAAAAAGTGAGAGATGTCATTGTATACAAGAGCTCAAGGCTAGAACATTGCTAAATGACACAATGCCTCAGTTCTGCATTAATGGCGTCTGGCAGGGGTAAGGGTGAGGAAAGACTTGTTTTCCTTAAGGGTCTGGCCACAGGGAGTTTAATTATGCTCCAGTAAGCAAATGAGCGGTATGATAGAGTGTTTTTGGAAATGGGAGATCATAAGAGTGGGTGTAAATCTGAGAGGCCTGATAACTCAGTTTGATGGGGTGCATGATGTAAAATAATAAACATATATAAAATGACACATTTTATTATTGTATAAAATATTTGAAGATACATTAAAAGAAGTTATGAGCTGGAGAGTGTAATACTATGTAATATAGTACTATGTAATATAATACAATGATTGTAATTCTAAATGTAACCTAAATTTTATTTTGCATGGGGACTCTGAGGTTCACTTTCAGGCCAGATACAGTTTTAAATGATCATTTTATAATTTTTAAAAAGTAGTGTAATTTATTGGATACAGAGTGGGCTCTTATCAAATTTTGAATTTTATTTATACATCAGTACCCTAAGTATGTCTTTTATTTTATCCAATATTATTAATATACTCTTGATTCTAAAGCAATAATTGGAACATTCCTCAAGTAGTTTATCAAGTTATTCTGAAAAAAAAATAGTGAGACTTCTAATTCTATTTAAATGGGAATTTATTGTTTCTGAAACTTAAAGAGTAACAGTTTTGAGATTTGAAGACAATAAGAAATCTCTGTGTTGTTTTGCTAATTGGTATAATATTATAATCCTAAAATGTGTCCTTATACATGAATACTTTGTTTTTAAAAAAGATTAAATAAAGTAAAAAGTGACAATTTTTAAGATTCTGTACATGAATCTCTGAAGCAGTTGGGGAATATACTTGAGAGCAATGTGTAATAGTATGTAGAGTTAATTTTCAGTGAGGCATCTTTAGATGAAAGGATGGTAATGAGTTTTACAGTTCCCTTTTCTCATTGCTACAATTGTCCTTTATTATATAGTGTGAACATATCTCCATAATGTAAAGTATAATTTTATATCATTGTTTGTAATATTCAGTCTCTATCCTTCATGTGAAAATGCAACTATATAGTGTTTATTTGATAAGCTCATGTTTTGTAAATTCATGATGTTTCAAACATTTGGAATGGAAATAGTGTATATTTATGAATGTGTCTATTTGATACAAACACATATAAACACACAATACTTCCTTTTCATTATATCTGATTTTACATTTACCTTTATTTCTTTGCTCTATGTTCTTTTTCTGGACACAAGCAGGCATATGCAATGAGAAGAGAGAACCTATAGGGTTATGAAAAAAATAATAATAAATAACCTCTCACTCCACAGTCCTAATGTGGGCCACTGAGGAAAGCAGGTATCAACATTTACTGGTCATGAGACTTCAGAATAACAGACTCACACTTTCATGTCAAATTGAATACAATTAGGAACCAATGAGTGCCTAAACTCTAAATATGACATGATTGTCTTTCATTAACCTGATGCTTGTGTTATCTCAACCAGGGAATACCTCAAAGCTTTTGGAATGCTTTTAATGTGTTAGCTATAATCCTACTTCTTGAGTAGAAGCATAACCTAACAGCATTTTTGAACTTTATCTATTAGGACTAGTATTAAGATATTAAATAATATCAAGAATAGAATGCATTTTTATCTTCTCAAAATGGAAAATATACAATTAACATAAGAATAATTAGGGTTGGGAGAGAGGAAAGGAAAATGAGCTGTTGTGAAATTAATGGTAAAGAGATAATGAAAGAAGTTCCAGGGACAATGAGGCTTTGAAGTTCCAGTGAACAGGCTTAAAAAGGATGGCAGCTAGCAATGCTAGATGAGGCTCACTTTAAGAGATGTAATATGGAACAACTTTGCATCATGATCAAATATTCCATCATCAATCATCATATGCTATACTAAAAGTAACTATTTCAAAGGTAAGAATGAAATTCTGATTGTGTATACATATTGGTATTTTAATATATAAAGCCTTTCAGAACTTTTTCTAAAGGCCCATTGTTGCAGTAGGACTCGTGTTTGTGGACTTCATCTCTGAGATTAGCATATTGGTCATGAATTTTTAATGCACATGTATGCATTATATGAGTCTGTACATATATGAGTGTGTTCAAGATGGGTATATGCGTACATACAGAGGTATATACACATGTCTGACATTTGTTTGGAAGACAAGAGACAATCTCAGGGGTCATTTTTGTGTATTTCTTTTTAAAGAAAAATGGTATTACTGGGTATGGTAAAACTTGTCTTTAATTCTAGTATTTGAGAGGCAGAGGTTGGCCTGTTGAATCTCCCAAATCTCTATAAAAAGCTGATGCACAGGCACATGGCAGTAATCTCAGTGTGTGGCTAGGGAAGCAGTCTAATATCCTTGAAGCTTACAGGTCAGTTCATCTAAATAAATCAGTGACCTTAAAGTTCAATCACAGTCTTTGTCTCAAGAGGTAAGGCAAAGTAGATAGACAGATGGCTCAGACTTTAAGAACACTAGCCATATTTTCAGAAAATCAGGTTTCATATGAAGCATCCACAGAGTGGCTCACAATTATTTGTAACTCCAGTTTCAAATAATCCAACACTTTCTTCTGTTCTCACTGGACACATCACACACGTGGTACACAATCATACACACAGTCAAACCCTCCATGTTCAAACATAGATTATCTTACATATGAATATACAAGAGAGTTATTTAAGTAAACCTTTGGTATGGATCTCTGGTCACAAAGAGGGGACAGAGAGAGAGTGAGAGGCACATTAGCTGTGCATTAGCTAATTAGCAGAGCATTAGCTGTGACCTACTGTGCTTTCTTCATTTGTAGCTGAGCCTAACCTGGCTTGAGGAGCTTTAGATTTATTTTTTATGTTTCATGTATTTTAGAGAAAAGAGATATTTTATTACTGTATAGGTTTTTTTAGCTATCCTGTATGTTTTGCTTTTTTATGTAAAGTTTGATATTGATTTTCAAAATCAATGAAAAAATCACACAAAACATATTAACATATAAAGCCTTTTAAAATCCTATTAAATGATTTACAATATCATGATGTATAGACATAACAAAAATTCATTCTACTGATCTCTACTTGTTATTTTCTAAACTATTTCAGAATCGTGGTGTTAAAAACAGCTTCCAATTCAGAAGTTTGTCTGCATAACAGTTTACATTTTTGTCAGTGTTTATTTTTCTGCTTGCTGGTCAGAAAGTACACACACATAACATTTTGCTAGAATGGCTTTACTTGATATTTTGTGGTATCACAAAACAGTAGATAGAGACCTTGAAGACCTCCTAGAAATAGTCACAATTATAAGTTTAAATGTATTAACCTCAAACACATCTTTATACTCCCTGTAGACATAGTAATTGTTTCCATATTTCTTTTTCTTTAACACTATAATGTTTATTTACTCACTCTGTAAATAACAACTCATTTAGAAGATACAAGTTAAGCCTCCAATTGGGTGATTTCCTGTTTCTATCAAAAAGAGGAGGATACTTCCATCAAGTAAAGGGTAATTACTAAATATTCTTTATATTTATTGATATCAATCTCTCTATGTAGTGTTGTGTTTTAAATCAATTTGTATCATTAGTATTTAGGTTACTAGTATTTTTCATATCTCATAAATTTTATTCTCTGCCTTTTACTGACTTCCATGGTAACAACATTTCGTGTGTTCTTTTGTACTATTTTAGGATTCCTTTTTAGATTGCTAAAATTCCTTGATGCTCAGTTATAGACTTTTTTCACTTTTCTTTCCATATTGCTCCAGGCAAATCCATTTATATCCTGGACTTCACTCACTATCAAACAGTGACAGTACCTAGACCTAATCACATTTTTTACCTTATAGGTGCCTTTTCCTTCACCCCAGATGATATCAACTAAATATGACCATAACCCAAATCTTACTACTTCCTTTGAGCTTTTCACAGGTAGGCAAGAATAAATGTATCAATAAATGGGAGAATGTGTACATGTGATCTGCAAAACCTAAACAAATCATTTACTTGCTTTACAGAGTGTGTAATACCCTACCATAAGGTAATCAGTAGCCTAATATCAGTACACTGAATATGAATCCTTCACATGTGTCCTCTGCCTTTGAAAACAATTTTCTTTAAGTGCACAACATTATTACTATCATGGTTTTAGATTAATTTAAAGCTTAATGTTTAGGCTTGTAAACATCACTCTATTGCTTTCTGTACTCAAATACCATCACATTATATGTTAAAAATAATTCTGAAATCTACTTGATTACACTTATTTCAATGATATCATCATGCCATCATTTTAGCTCCAAATTTACAATCTTCATCTGGCTCATACATCTAAACTTCTTTTCTTTTCATTGCCACTGTCCACTCTCAGGCCTGCATCTTCCCTCTTCATAGGAGCTTTACACATATTTCTCCAGATAATAGTTGATAATTTAACAAATCCACTTTTCAGTATATTCAAAATTATCATTGGACTAGGAAGAAATCTGTACAGAGTTCTACAAGTCTCAGTGTAATTCAGGTATCCTGCCTGACCCATGGACCTGACTTTTCTGTCTCATGACAGGTTGCTGCAGCTTTATTTTCATTGCTTCATTAAAACAACTCCCTCCAACCACGGCCAGTTTTAAAAGTGAGTCTTTACAAATGGAACCTTAAAAACAGTGGTTTTCTTCACTTTGTTTAAGTGTAACTTGACATTGTGCCTGAGAAATCAGTTCTTTGGAGGTGTTCAGGACAGTTTTTGGCTCAGGTACCATAGTAAAATCTTATTCCACAATATTCTTCACTAGGACAATGTGCTAAAATGCCTCCTCTTTCATCTTTCTGTGATGAAGTTTGTCTGATTTTCTGTTTATCGTGTTTCCTTAGTTTGACCCTTAGCCTTCATTAAATAGATTAAAACAAATATGACAACAATGAGTCAAGATTTATTGCATGAAACTAATAAAGAGATATCTAAATTAAGTATGAATAATAAACTAAGGGAAGTAGTTATTAATTCTATATGAGTAGTGAATTTAAGTTCAGGGAGGATGACACAATTTCTATGAGGTAAAATACCAGGAAGCCATAGTTCTTTGGAAAATGGTCTACCTGTGATCCTTGAAGCAGAAATAGAAAGGATGCAAGACCAAAGATATTTAACTATGTGGGAGCACACATACCCACATCTAAACCTTCTTTATGAAAAAGTTGTTAAGCAATATTGAAAAGTTGCAGTATGAACATTATTAGAATTAAAGTATGAAAGACTCACAAACATTGCTTTTTTTGTTGTTTGCATTTCAAATGACATCCCTGAAAATATTTCACTGTTCTTTCTTATCTAGTATTCATTTGTACCTCAATTTATATTAAATATATTGATGAACTACTAAGAATAAATTTAAGCTAATGAAAAATAATAAACACCACTGTGGAGAGAGTTTTACATGGTACTCTTCCTGTTCTTTCTACAAGAGTTTATTGTCTCTGAGGAAAAGCATGACTGCATCTGGAAAAAAAAAGAAATATGCTGTTTTCAATGATAAATTTGTACTGAGAGTTCTTAAATAATAGAGTGCTTCAAGAAACTCACCCCATGTGGTTGACTTGTTCTTACTCCCTAGAGACCATTCTCCTAAAAAGAAATGATCTAATCTTTTGAGCTTTGAATTATTAAAATTTCTACATTCTGTATCTTAAATGCACAGAAGAGTTTCTCTCCTTCCTGCCCTTGTGTATAAAGATCCTATACTGGATGAAGAGATAATCCCAGTAGATTTTTATGAACTTTTGATTTAAATAGGGTATTTCATTTCTGTAGCTATACAATCAGATGTGTGGATTCAATCATAAAATGACAGCTCCATGGGGATAATGAAATGTCTAGTTCTTCACACACATGACCATTTTCAAAATTAACACACATTTTAAAGGTAGTTTTGCGCTAAGAATCACCTTTTAAAAATATAGATGCTTCCTCAAACAAGACCATATCTACTCAAATACAGACATACCTCCCTCCAAATAGTGCTGCTCTCTATAAGCCTATGGGGGCAATTTTTATTCAAAATATCATATTTTACTCCATGCTTCCCATAGGCTTATAGACATATCATAATGCAGAAATGCATTGTCTAACTTCAAAATACTTCCTCCATAATCTATTACAACCTCAACTCAGTTTAAAAATCCAAAGTTCAAAGTTTAATTCAGAGACTCATGGCAAACACTTAACAATGGATCTCTGTAAAATCAAAATGAAAAAACAGATCATATTCTTCTAGCATATACAATACCATTCCAAAAGAGAATAAAGGAAACGTAATTAGAAAATATAAGATCAATTCACGACCAAAAACTTTCTGGGAAAATGCCAACTGCATTTCAAAAAATACAGATACTATACTTATTTGTCAGTAGATATTGTTTTTATATATAAACACTATATATAAATTATATATATATCTTTTGTAGTTGTTTGTATTATAAAATATTAATTAACTAAAAAGAAAAACATATCGGTTAGGTAAAAGACATTTTTTTTATTTAAGTCTATAATATAATCATATGACTGTCAGTCTATATTATCTATATCATATATATTGAGTCAAAAGTGTTTCTTATATAAGCTGTTTTTAGGCAAACATAAGTATTTAATGATCAAAGGTATCAGGCATAATCTCTTCCAGGAGAAAGGCTAGTGTTGGTTGTATGCAGAATTTTCCATTAACAATAGGAGAGCACTTCAGCATCTGTAGAGTGTGTTGTAAACCAAGAAATGGATATCTCAGTTTCTTTTTTATATAGTTTTTTTTTTATTGTCTTCTGAAAATCAATACCAAACTTTATGTAAAAAAGCAAAACATTTAGGATAGCTAAAAAACAAGTAACCCATACAGTAATAAAATTTCTCTTTACACTAAAATACATGAAACATAAAAGATAAAATCTAAAGCTCCTCAAGTCATTTTAGGCTGAGCTACAGATGAAGAAAAACAGTAGGTCACAGCTAATGTCCAGGGATGCACTATGGCCACCAAAAATTTCTGCTAAGCAACCCTGCTATAGTCAAATCAGGATGTTTTGTTTGTTTGTTTGTTTGTTTTGTTTTGTTTGTGTGTGAGTGTGTGTGTATGTGTGTGTGTGTATTTTAAATATCTTTATTCACTCATCATCTTTCAAGGATATAAGAATTTTTTTTTGCTTGAAGTCCACTAATGAGTGAGTACATCCCTAGCTTATCCTTCTGGGTTTGTTAAACCTCTTTCAGGAAGATATTCTCCAAATCCATCTATTTGCCCGTGAATTTTAGAATATCATTTTTTCTTACTGCTGAGTAGTATTCCATTGTATGGATGCACCACAGTTTGTTAATCCATTCCTCCATTGAGGGTTATCTAGGTTGTTTCCAGGATCTTGCTATTACAAATAATGCTGCTATGAACACAGTTGTTAATACTTTTGGAGTGTGAATGTGCATCTTTAGGTTATATGCCCAGTAGTAGTATTGCTATGTTCTTAGAGAGAGTGATTCCCAGTTTTCTGAGTGATTGCCATACTGCATTCAAGAGTGACTGAACAGCTTACACTCCCACCAACAATGGAAGAGTGTTCCCCTTGCTACACAACCTCTCCAGCATAGGCTGTTGTCTGTATTTTTAATCTTAGCCATTCTTACATGTTTAAGGTGGTATCTCAAAGTTGTTCTGATTTGCGTTTATCTGATGGCTAAAGACGCTGAGCATTTTTTCAAGAGTCTTTCAGCCATTTGCAATTCTGCTGCTGAGAATTCCCTTTTTAGTTCTGAACCCAATTTTTTGATTGGGTTATTTAGGCTTTTGGGCTCTAGTTTCTTGACTTTCTATATATTTTAGAGATCAGTCTTCTCTAACTCGTAGGTTTGATGAAAATGTTTTCCCATTTTGTAGGCTGTTGTTTTGTTTTAATGGCTGTGTCCTTGACCTTATAGAAACTTCTCACTTTCAGGAGTTCCCACTTGTTCTTAGTGTCTGTGCTACTGGTGTTATATTTAGAAAGTGGCCACCTGTGCCAATGTATTGGAGGATATTTCCCACTTTCTTTTTTTATTTAAAAGGATTAATATTTATAAAGGAGTTTATATAAACACAGATACAAAATTGAACTTTAAGGAAATTCCTGGAGAGTTTAACTGTCCCAAGCAGTAGCAGTGGCAATCTTCTCTCACAGAATGTGGGAACCAACAAGAAATTTAAGCATCTGCAACTTGTCTTCAAAGGGAGGTCCTGAAGTCCACAAAGCTATGCCTCTAAGTATCCCTCTATAATGGCTAAATAGACCACACTACTTTGACACAAGAAAACTATTCATCTCAAAATGATTAACATTAAATAGGTTATAGTTTACTGATAAAAATTTAAGCTCAATTTTGATATAATACATATATTTCTACTCTTGTTTAAGGTATTATGTTTATGCAATTCATTTCAAATGTGATGTATCATGAAGAAATACAGATTAATATGCATTTATGATAATCAAAGTTATAATCATGATATTTTTTTAAAAAAATATACCATGATATATTTTAGATAGGTAATCTCACTTTCTTTTCTATCAAGTTCAGCCTAGCTGGTTTTATGCTGAGGTCTTTGATCCACTTGCATTTGAATTTTGTGGAGCGTCATAGGTTTGGATGTATTTGCATTTTTCTATATATTGCCATCCAGTTATGTCCACACAATTTGTTGAAGATAGTATCAACTTTTGCAATTTTTAATCAAAGAAAAATTAAACATAGGAAAATTTCATGATGGCCAAATATTCAGACTATGCTTGAACTCTGAAAGTGGTATTATGTACTTTTTCTTAACAATGAATGTTCAGAAACATAAAAGTTGTAAGACCATGTTTTGTTAAGATTTTATAGATGAGACAATATACTTTCTTTCATTAAATTTATAACTTCCTTTGTAGCCTGATAACTAGGACACTGAATAAAATATTCAGAGGCAGGATTATATAGCATACCAGATCCAGCACGAAAGTTGAAAGCCTGCACGGGAAAAAGTATAGTAACAGTTCATGGAATAAGAGTTTTTGCACCTAACTTGTTTACTGACCTAGCAAAGATATTTATGGTTATCAAAGTCTCTTCCTCATTAAAATATTTTGTGACTCCATATTCTGATATAATACTAAAAGAACAGAATGATATTGTTATCACTATAAAGAAGTAACATATGAGGAAATTGTCCCTGTTGTCAAGCAGAGTAGTTCAACAAGTTTCTTCTTGTTTTTCTGATTGAAGCTTGGATCAATCAGGGTGTAGGGATGGAAAGGCCAGCTTACTTTGGGCCTCACAAGACTTTTCTTCAATCATCCTCACAATAGTAATCTGAATTCTGAAACTCAAGATAAGGACTAGAAATATAGAAATATATGGATTTTCATGTAAGTAAATGTAATAAGAATGTAAAAAATTTTGCTTATTGTTTTAGCTTTTTATATTGATATATATCTTTTTGGACAAATTCACTGAATGTTCTCTTGTCTTTCTTTGACTTTCCAAATGACTAGTTTGATAAATTGTTGATTACAAAATTTTAGGTGGAAATATCCATCCAAGTTATACCAACCAAGTCCCTTATCCTGTGAGGCATTGCTGACTTGGATAATATTAGTAATTTCTGTTGGTTTAATTGAATGTACAATATTTTTAAAAATGTGTTGCAAAAATATCTTCTTTAATGTTAATAATCAGCCTATCTCATAGACATTAATATTACCTACGTTTGACAGCTATTACCAAAATTCAGCTTCTTCATCTTTTTGTTACAATTAGATATTTTTGTTCTGCTTCCAAAAATATGACAACACTATCAGAATTATTAAAAAACATCCTTTTGGTATTAAATTAATTTCCTATCTAAAAAAGTAAAACCAAAAACTATTATTGTTTTACCATAAGACACATTTCAAAACTGCTTACAGCTGAGACTAAATTATCTTTGAATATCAGAAAAGTTCTTTTATCCATAGAGACAAATTTACTTCAAGTTGTTTTCTATTTAGTCTATGAATCATATAGGAAGATTATGTGTCAACTATATGCAACTTTGTTATTCTTGTCAATTATTAGTTTCTCATGTTATAAGTAATTTTTAAAACTTAAAAGTTACCCCAATGGCTTAAAAGAATTGAAATAGAATTTAATCATTATCATCAGTCCATAGGTCAAGAAAGTACTAGTTTTACATTGATTTAGCAGTCATGGAACAACCACTTTCTATATTTCTGTTATGACAGGTTTATTTTTTGGCTGATTTCTTATTTTTTCCCTCACAACCCTATTCTTACAACAGTGGAAAAATGTGTAGTTATCTGTCTATGTTTGAAATTCCTGACTTCAAGTACCTCTTTCAACTGACCAAATGCTATTTCACAGAAGATACACTAAATCTTTGTAAAAGATTTGGCTTTTAAAAAGATTTGTAAAAGTTAATGGCTAAGATTCAAGTTCCTGATATAGTTCTTATAGATGTGTGAATTGTATGGTGAATAGTTGTTGGAATTGTTGAGTCTAATTAGAAGTAGTACCTTAGTTTGGTGGTAGCAGTTAGTGCTCCATCATGAGTTCATCAATGTCCCTTATCAGCTCTACCTGGAAAGAAAGGACAGACACCTGCTATAGAAAGATCAATGCAAATCAATTTCCAATCAGGAATACATGAGTAGCTCAAGAAGCTCTGTGTTCCTGACTTCATGCTTCAATCTTTTAAATGTGGAATATAGTTTGCTTGTCATTCTAGAAAAAGCTACATATATTTTGTCTTAATAGCAACAATCCTGTCTGAATTTCTTGAAGGTACCCATTACCATAAGGCATCTAAAAATGGCCTCATATTTACATGTATTTTTACTTTCACCATTAGAGTTCCTAAGTACATTTCCTAAGTGTAGGTTTATCTACTCATGGGACTTACAGGAAACTGATATACACACAATAAATGACTGGCATCAAAATTATATGAAATTCCTTCCTGTTGCTTATGTGTCACTTGAGTGCTACTTTATATAAGCATTACATTTTTTGTGTGATCTCTATTGCTATTTGTCTGTGGCAACATACATGATCAATCACAAACACATTTCTAGTTTGCATTTGCTGTCTTGCTTTACCTGACAGATTTGTTGAATCATTGAACATGTTTATTATGTTGAGCACTAATATAACAATTTTCCAAGTTGATACGCCTAGACATGGCATAGTTTCCATCCTTGAAATGTCTGTCATTATCAGCAACATTAATCTTTGCCAATGGATGAATAGCTACCAGTAGGAGTTCATTTTAGTCCCACCTTAACTGTTACTGCTTGAAATTGCACACCACACACAAGTCATTGTCTTTTATATATTATCCTCGGTGATGAGATTGCTAGGTCTATTAAGCATTACCTCAAAAGTCTTTTATAATTCACTGCCCATTTTTTGAGTCTGAGGCTACACTGAACTTGCTATATATCTAGTTATATTTCATAACTCTTCTCAAGTGATAGGACTAGAGCATGTATTATCATACCCTGACTTGTTACGTATTTGTTAGTTTTTATCAATTCTAATATAAGTAACTTGATGGTACTTTTATCTTAAATATCCTTTTCCTACAATGTAAATTAATTTATTTTCTAAATTTCTTTCTTAAAATTGCTAATGATGTGGTTAAATGTATCAGTCTTTCAGGTTATACCTACTGTCTATTCTAAATAATACTTTATTTATTTGTACAATCTTTCATACATGTATACAAAGGGTCTTTGTTGTGGAATAATCTCTTTGTTCACCATGAAGATGAATCTTTGCAAAGTAACATTCTGATAGGTTTAATAAAGAGCTGAGTGGTCAATAATTGGGCATAAAGAAGTTAGATTGGACTCTCAGACAGAGAAAGAGAAAGAGGAGATGAATAAAGGAAGGGAGAGATGACAGAGGACATGTAGAGGAAGTAGGATTTAGAAGATGAAAGAGAGGTAAAAGCCATGAAGCAAAACAAAGACTAATATAAATGGGTTAATTTAAGTTATAAGAGCTAGTGCAGCAAGCCTAAGCTACAGGACAGGCTTTCATAATTAATATGTACCTGTGTGGTTATTTGGGAGCTGTAGGTACAGAGAAAGATTTTTTACTAGTTTTAATCATATACAATCTTTTACTCCAATGCTCCTTATCTTAGAACTCCTCCACCACATATCACTCCCACCTTCATGTTTTTCTTTAAATTTTAATTGTATTTTTAGCCCACTGAGTCTATTTAATGCCACCTGGATACACACAATCACAAGTGTGATTTATCTAGTGATGCATGGGTCAACTTCCAGTTTCTACCTTTCATAGTTAGCCATAATGTGTCCTTGTAAGTCCTATCCACTCCATAGTGTTTACTACATTTTGTATGCTTAAGATATTTACCCATTGGTCAATCAAAACTATTTTATTGTGTTATTAACCTATAATATTTTATATAGTTATAACCAGTTATAGCTAACTTAAAGTTAGTTGGGTAGAGTGTATAGCAAAGTTTATTTAGATTTATACAGTGTATAAAATAATATAACCTTACATTTTTCTTCAAAAACACTTTACATAAAATATAATTTGTTGATAAAACCTTTTTTCATTTGAAAAACATTGACAATATTTTTACATCTCTGTAATTTCATGTGTGTCAACCCATTTGGGTATCTGAGTTTTGTCTGTTGCACATGTGTTATTCTGTCTTGTCTCTTACCCTACTCTTACTAATCATTATTTATAATGGAAATATATAGAAAAAAACTCACAGCATTTTTATCAAAATTTCTTATTATATTTGGCTCATAATTTTTATATTAAAGTAAATTATCTCTACCATACAGTTCTGTTATGAGAATTTATTAAAACTATAGACCATATATATAATATTTTGTAATCTTCAGATAGCCAGTACATCAAGACTATTTTTTTTACTGAATAGTGCTTATTTCAGTATTATTTTCATTTTCTCAATATTTTGTATGAGATTAAAAATGATACTTTTTTGTATTTTAAACTTAATATATGCTTCTGAAATTTTTATTTCAAACTTTTATCATAAATATGTAATTATGATTTATGATTTCTGTTTGGTAGTGTGGCTAAGCTCACTAATTCTATCTCTGTATATGAGTTTTGTTAATATACACACTATAGCTGAAAGGAAGGCTCCACATTTTTATTTAAGTAGTGATTTTATGTATATAGATGATTGACGAGTTAATTGTGGTCAGAGACGTGCCTGCTGTACGTTTGCTTCTAATTTAACATACATTTGAGGATTATTCACATAATTACATAAAACTTGCAGTACATACTTAAGAATTTAGCATTTTATAATATGTGTATATTAGATAGAGTTGTCTGAGTCTGAAATCTTTCATATTTCAGCAATATTTGTGATCTTTCTAATCACTTCCAAAAGGAATGAAGTAAATCTCTAGCTATGGCTATTTGTAAGTATTTGTATGTATTGGGCAAATTTTATACATTTAAATTAAGGCTTTATTGTGCTTAGTAATCTATACTTGAAGAATATAGTAACTTATTAAAAACAAATACATGTAGTGTCTCAAAATAAAAACATAGACCTTCCATAAAAAGTTGGACCATTATAATTTTAACTAAAATAGAAAATATTAAGCAAAAGGAAAATTCATCAACAATGTATTACATGATGAGAAATAAATTTTTACCAAAAATCAATCAAAAGATTAAAACTATTCTATCCTTAACCTCTGGTATATATTTAATGATGCTTACTTTGACCTTGATTATTCTGCTTTTTAATGATTTTTATTTTTTCATTAACATACTTAGATAATTGACTTTTAAATATGAAAATATTTAAGTATTTAGCTATGTTATTTTGGAACAAATATTTTAACCTAATTTCTTTTGATCTCTCTCTGTTGAAGATGTGATATTCTCCAGGAAACTGGCAACTATTTGATATTCTCCTTCATGATGATGGAAACAATGCCCTGAGGGTTCCCTATGGAGAAAAGGCATCATTTCACACAGAATTTTTATTCTGAATTCTAACTCTTTTCTGAACTGTGATCCAATAATTATTGTATAACTTGTCAGCTATCTGCTGTCTTTGATTGTTCTGCACTTATTTTATTTTTACTTTCCCCAATGGAAACATTTGTCTGACATGTTCTGTCTACTATTAAAGAGGTAGAAGTAGAAATCTTCCAGGAAGTTTAAACATATAGAAGAGGATCATTCTTAAATATTCTTGTCATTATATACACTGAAGGGAACTAATATATCCAAGATAATGCAGAATATGTCACATAAATGTAATATAATTAGAACATATATTGCTTTTATACTCATGTATTTAAAGAAAATAATTCTCAAATTGTGAACAGTTAATTTTATTTGGAGTATTTCTCTTAAAACAGGTGAATAGAACTTTATCATCTTTGAAAGTGACATGCTCTTGTAAAAAGAAAGTAATTATTTTTCAGCATACAATTTTCCTCAAGAAAATAGTATTTATCCTGTCAATAGTGTAACATTGTAACTAATAAAAGCACGTCATTTTATTATTATTTTGTAATGTTGTTCTTTAATTAACACTTTCAAATCATTTGCAGTTTGAGCCAAAATCAGCAGCATTATTTTTTAATTTGAACCATACAAAGAGTTTGAACAACTACGTGTTCATTACCCACCACTCTAGTTGTAACCACTCTTCTATAATTACATACCTATAAAATATAAAACATTAAAATAAAATGGTAATGAAAATATTTGACTATT
This sequence comes from Sigmodon hispidus, assembly GCA_004025045.1. Taxonomy (NCBI): domain Eukaryota; kingdom Metazoa; phylum Chordata; class Mammalia; order Rodentia; family Cricetidae; genus Sigmodon; species Sigmodon hispidus. The sequence continues at coordinate 118,541 of PVIH01004362.1, forward strand.
GAAAAGAAAGTAAATACATGATATTTTTACTGTATTAATTGTGTTTCTAGTCAGTATAACAAAATACTTGATAAAAGACCAAAAATGCTTAGCAATATACTTCACCTTTGTAGAGGAGGAATAATTGTATAACAGAAAAATTAATACTTCTGTGCTGTAGTTTTTTTCTTGTTGGTTCTGAAGCCCACATACCTTCAATATGTAATTATCTTCGATATGTAATTTATCTTCAAAAATTGTAAATGTAATCTATTATCTATGAAAATTTTTCTATCATAGAAATAGAGAAGATCTCCACAATTTCAAAAATAATTAGATTGAGCATGAATCTAAGAGGTCTTATAACTGAGTTTGATGGGGTGCATGATGTAAAATCACCAAATAATAAATAGATAAATAAAAAATTAAAGAAATAGAGAAGAGCTCTAAGTATTCTTGCTACGGAAACTGACACAGGAATTAAGTGAATTCAGCTAGGAAGATGCTAGGTCACAGTAAGTGATGAGGGAAGAGCAGTTATGAGCATAGAAGGGGAAGATAGAGGAGTATCGCTGTCAGGCCTGTGATGAAACAAAAAATTACTATTGGCTCTTTACAATCCTTGCTTGAATAACACCTAACCATGTAGACAGTAAAATACAAGAACAAATTAGACAGACATTGAAATGGAATTTGATTATTCTATGCTGAGTTTGATTTTCTGATGACATTGTAGCATCTGGTGCTTCTTCCAAATTCTCAGGGTTGTGGGTTATGATGTCCATCTGCGAAATCATCCAGAAATGAAGATATGACATAAAGAAAATAAAAGTAAAACATCATTGAAGTTTGTACACTAAATTAAAATTGTGTAAAGAAAACTTTATTTGCAAAACTCTTATACACAAATGGTAGTTCAATAGGAATATAAGTTATCATGCACTATAGCCTAAAGTTATGTCTTTAGATAACAGTAGTGTGCTACAAATGCCAAAACACAGAGAGCAATAATTTGGAGTTTCTTTCATTCTGAAGAACCAATAAGTATTTCAGAAGATAGATGCTTACTATAAGTGAAATATTGTATAATGTACACATACATCAGATATCTCATGGCTCCCATTATAGAACTTCCATTGTTCTTTAATCAATTTAAAGAAAAATATAATAACTATAAAAATACATAAGAAAATTATATCTAAATGTTATATATATGCATGTGAATATTAAAATGGTATCTATATTAAAATCATATATAAATTTATATATACAATTTAAACAAGCATAATCATAGCAATAACAATGGATACAAAACAAAACATGTAAATGTTTAGTCTAAAAAGTGTGAACATAACACTTAGCAAAGCACTTAGGGAGGTAGCAAGATTATTATTGTTTCATCATCTGTCTTAATCATCCCCTTACATTATCCCCATTTATGCATGTTTTTAATTAATTCAACAATGATATCCATTGGATAGTAAAGCCAACCACTTATGTCTGTGTAAAACACTATGTAGTTACAAGGTAGTGCTAAAGAATACAGGCATGGGGACAGACTGAAAAAAAAGAAGTGCTGCCTTGGGGTATTTGCAGTAGTGGTGAGAATCAAACACTGTGTCTCATGCACTCTGGGTAGGTACTCTGCCACTCTGCCCTTTCCCCAGCTCTTATAAAGTGATTCTAAAGTCCCACTAGCCACATTATATAATATTAACCCAGAAAGACATTTCCACAAATTCAGGGAGGAAAGTCCAAGGTGGGCAACAGACCTAGCCATGACTCAGGTAGACCCCATTATGCAGGTGATTGAGGGTATCAAAACAAAGAAGCTTACATCCTGGCACTCCTCCACAAATTAACGATCCCTCCAAGGAAATCTCCAGGAGGAGAAAAATAGCAACTAAATACATGTAACAGATCTATTTGACAAAAATTTTAAATCATTGAAGAAAGAAATTGTAGAGGATATCAGAAAATGGAAAGCTCTCCCATGTTCTTGGATAGGTAGGTTCAACATAGTAAAAATGGCAATTCCACCAAAAGCAATCTACAGATTCAATGCACTGCCCATAAAAATCCCAACACAATATTTTATGGACCTTGAAAAAACAATACTCAATTTCATTTGAAATGACAGGAAAGCCAGGATTGCCAAAACAATTTTGCTCAACAAAAGAACCTCAGGAGGCATCACCATCCCTGACTTAAAGTTATACTACAGAGCTACAGTAATAAAAACAGCCTGGTACTTGCATAAAAACAGACTTGTAGATCAATGGAATCAAATTGAGGATCTAGGCATTAACCCAAAAACCTTTGAACACCTGATCTTCGACAAAGAGGCTCAAATATTCAATGGAAAAAAGATAGTATCTGTAACAAATGGTGTTGGCATAGCTGGCTGATAGTGTGTAGAAAAATGCAAATAGATCCAAGCCTGTCACCCTGCACAAAACTCAAATCTAAGTGGCTCAAAAACCTCAACATAAACCCAGCCACTCTGAAGTTGATAGAAAAGAAAGTGGTAAATACCATTCTTTTTTTTTTCCTTCTTTATTTTGTATTTATCAAAAAAAACACAGTAAAAAGAATTTAAAATGTGGAAGAGTTAATAATAACTATACAGAGGATAAGAATGATAAGCATGGCTTATCAAGGGAAGAAATACAAATAAGATTGCTACACCTATATTTTCTTTGTGTTCATCTTTCCCTCTGAATTTTTTATTTTCCATCCCTGTATATCCTTATTCAAGGTCTCTTCCCCCTCCCAACACATCTGGTCATTTTTTCCTCTGCAACTCCCCATCCCCTCCCTGGGCAGGGAGCAGACAGTAGAATACCATTCTACGAATTGCCACAGGCGACTACTTTCTAAATATAACACCAGTGGCACAGACACTAAGTGTTATAGTAGGACCATTAAGTGGGACTTTTGAAACTGAGAAACTTCTGTAAAGCTAAGGACACTGTCAATAGGACAAAATGACAGGCTACAGAATGGGAAAAGATTTTCACCAACCCTACAAGTGATAGAGGATTGATCTGTAAAATAAATAAAGAACTCAAGAACCTAGAGCCCAAAACCTTGCAAAACGCAAGGTTTTTAATCAAAAAATGGGGTTCAGAACTAAAAAGGGAATTCTGAACACAATTACAAATGGCTAAAAAGCACTTGAAAAAGTGCTCAATCTTCAGTCATCAGAGAAATGCAAATAAAAACAACTTCGAGATACTACCTTACACCTGTCAGATTGGCTAAGATAAAAGACACAGATGATAGCCTATGCTGGAGAGCTTGAGGAACAAGGGGAACACTCCTCCATTGTTGGTGGGAGTATAAGCTGGTTCAGCCACTCTGGAATGCAGCATGGTGGTTTCTCAGCAATCTGGGAATCAATCTCCCCAAGGATCCAGCAATACCACTTCTGGGTGTATATTCTAAAGATGCACAGCACAGTTGCACTTCAAAGGCATTAGCTCAACTATGTTCACAGAAGCATTATTTGTTAAAGAAGAACCTGGAAACAACCTAGATGCCCATCAACTGAAGAGTGGATTAAACTGTGGTACATCTACACAATGGAGTACTACTCAGCAGTAAGAAAAAATGATATCCTAAAATTTGCAGGCAAATGGTTGGATTTAGAGAATATCCTCCTGAGCAAGGTATCTCAAACTCAGAAATATAAGCAAGGAATGTACTCACTCATTAGCGGACTCTAAACAAAAAAAGCAAAAAGCAAAGCATGTCCAAGCTGCAAACCACAGCCACTGAACAGCTTGAGATCTGGAACACCTTGGACTGACACCTTGGATCCCACTTCCTCTAGAGGAACACCGACTCAGTCTCAATTTTGGGGGAAGAAAACTGGATCTGCTAGGAGGAGAGGCTGAACTGAGCAATATTGGGACCTTGCTACCTCCTGCCCATGCTGGGGAGGAGATGGGGAGTTGTGGAGAAGAGAGAGTGACCTGAGGGGATGGGAGGGGGAAGGGACCTTGAATAAGGATATATAAGGATAGAAAATGTGACTTTATTAATAATAAAAACAAATGGGTAGTAGAGGAGGAAGAAAGGAAGGATCTAAACTAAAGAGGAAAAGGAACTGCATTTGCATATCCCAGAGTTTAGGCCACAGTTCTGTAGACTGAGTAGGAACAGCAAGCAGAATTTTCAAAGGAGATATATGGCAGCTTTACAAGACTGATAAAGGTAGCAAGATCCATCTGCACTTTGGGATATATTCCCATCTTTTCTTTGGGGAATGGAATAAATCAAACCAAATAATATTATTGTTGTTGTTGTTGTTTTGTTTTTAAAATATATACAAAGTAACATGCTATCATTCTCACAAAATAATGAGAAGTGGAAGGGTCATGTCTTACTGTAAGATAGTATTTCAAATGAGTAAAATTGATTAGAGACTTATGTCTTTTGTTTAAGCAGTACTTAGAAAGCATACAACTCAACTAAAAGCATTCAGAAATCAGGTCATAGGAAAAGGGAGGATCTGAAAACAGAGTTAAGAGATAGGAGGAAGTTTTGCTAACAAAATTAATACAAATTCACTATGTAAAATTAAACCCAGGCTTGAGGTGATGAATAAAAGCTTAAGAGCTTATACTACTCTTGTAGAAGACCAGAGTTCAATTCCCAGCATCCATACTGTGTGGATCCCAAATGCCTATAAGTGGATACAGAGAGATCTGGAGCCTCTGGCTTCCATAAGCCCCTGTAATCTCATGCACATATTCACACACACAATGTACTTGAAAACAAAACTAAACCTTGAAAATAAAACCCAATGTAAATTAATATGAATAATAATGAAGAAAGATAAAAACAGAGGAAGGCATCACAGCAAAAACAGCTGAAGGAGGCACAATTATAGAGGGACTATAAGGGTAGCTGAAGTCTGAAGTGAGCCCCAAGAGAACACTTCAATACTGCAAGAGTCACTCAGAAGAGTCAATCCACCATGTGAACCTAGAGAATAATTTAGTAATTTTGGAAGTAAAAAATGGATGCTATTACTTTCCCCAGTGTTTACTCTGACATAGAAGATTAGCTAAATTCTTAAGTTTCTTTTCCTTAATGTGTAAAACCCAGAAGAGTCATTTATACTGTGTTTTTGGAGTCCATGGGCTCTCTTCCAAATTGATAGACTCTGCTTCTTCTTCTTCTACACAAGTAGGAAAAATAAGGTACTTCTCAGTTCTTGCTAATGACATTATAGAAATTTCTATATGTGTTTGACTGAAGAAATGGAGGAAATCCAGACCACGGAATACAAGTATGAGTTGTTTTTCTTTTATTTATTGACCACAAAGTGCAAAGTCTGTCTATTTTTGTTTTTTTGATTGAGTCACTGTGTCAATAGCCTTGAGCTATAACAAAAAAGAGAAATACAATTATGGCTCCAATCAGATAGTTGTAAACCATGACTATTCAAGCAAAATGTAATCCAAGTCATCCTTTCCATAAAAGAAAGAATTTAGGCACTCAACATGTTATATTGACCAATTAGATAAGACAAATTAAATTGCAAATTGCTAGTGGAGGAAGAGGAACTGCTTCCTAGCATCTCTTCTGATACACCAAAGATGTTCAGAAAGAAGAACCTCACCTCTCAGAACTGTGAGCTGTCAATAACAAAGCTGCATGGCAGAACTAAGTTAGAATGCTGACAACTTTGCCATCCAGTGTTTCTTCTTTAGCTTACTTAATTAAAGACATATCACAGAATGGCATCTGATATTGTAAAAATATAAGAACCCAAATGAGAAGTAAATATTTTGGACATTTCTTAAGTAAGGGAATATTAAATATTATTAAGAACAAATGATGAAAAAGACTTATCTATAGTCTTATTTGCAGCCTGCCTTTCTTGGCATTTCTATTTCTACAACAAAGAATAGGAATCAAAGTTTGAAACTAATATTGTTCTTTTTGTATTTTTTAAAGTTTATTCTTATATGCTTCCCTGCTCCCCTTTCATCTCTTCCTCCCCATCTTCCTTCAATCTCTACCCAAACCACTCCCATCATTCATTCCCCAGGGAGGGCAAGGAATCCCAAGGCAAGTCATTTCTGACTGGCATATCAAGTTCAGGTAGATCAGAGTCAGTCCTGCCAGTATCTAGGTTGGGTAAGGTGTTCCTTTGCAGAGAATTGGCTACTCGAGGCCAGTTTATACATCAGAAATAAACTGAGGTTCTATTGCAAGAGGCACCACAAACTGCCCACTCCATTTGACTGTTTAGTTCCTTTTCACAAAGTTTCCTCAGTTGTTATTTCAGAGTCAGTAAGCTCCCAAATGCTTAGGTCAGCTGTCTAGTTGACCTCATGATTCTGATCCCTTTGCTCTTATAATCTCTCCTCCCTCTTTTCAGTTGGACCAGGAGCTCAACACAGTGCTTAGCTATGGATCTCTGCTTCATTAGTTGCTGGATGAAGGCTCTATGGCAATTAGGTGGTGAGTTATTTGATTATAGGTGAAGTACTATTTGGGCACCCTCTCCACTATTGCTTGTTTCCAAGCCAGGGGCACCTTGTGGGTTCTTGGATATTTCCCTAGCACCAGGTTTCTCTCTAACCTCTTAATGGCTCCAATTAAGATATATACTTCTTTGTTCTCCCTCTCTATTGCTCCTCCCACTCAACCATATCATTTTCCCTTGATCTCTTCCCACCTATCCTTGCTTTCTCCCCCATATGATCCCAATTTACTCAAGAGATCTTCACTATTTACCCTTCCCAGTGAGATCAATGCATGTCTTTCTTATATTTCTTCTGTTCCCTAGCTTCCCAGGATTTGGGGATTGTAGCCTGGTTAACAATGAAATTGAATTAAAAACCCAGACATTAACCCACACACCTATGTACACCCGATTTTTGACAAAGAGGTCCAAAATATTCAATTATTTTGGAAAATAATTGAAAAAAGATAGTATTTTCAATAAACTGTGTTGGCATAACTGGATAGCAGTATGTAGAAGAATTTAAATTGATCCACATCTATCACCCTGCACAAAACTCAAATTCAAGTGTATCAACACAAACCCAGTTACACTGAACTTGACAGATAAGAAAGTGGGAAATTCCCTCCAATGCATTGGCATACTTTTTAAATATAGCATCAGTAGCACAGACACTAAGAACAATAATTAATAAGTGGAACTTTCTGAAGCAGAGAAGAAGGAAGGAAGGAAAAAAGAAAGAAAGAAAGAAAGAAAGAAAAGCATTCTGAAATTTGTAGGCTAATGGATGGATCTGGAAAATATCATTCTCAGTGAGGTACACAGACTCAGAAAGATAGATATGGTATGTACTCACTTCTAAGTGGATTTTAGATATAAAGCAAAGGATAACCAGGCTACAATCCCCAAACTTTGAGCAGCTAGGTAACAGAAGGAACATAAAAGAGACATGCATGGATCCCACTGGGAAGGGTAAATAGTGAAGATCTCTTGAGTAAATTGGGATCATATGTGGAGACAGCAAGGAGAGGTGGGAGACGAGGGGTCTTTAGATATAGTTCTTAAAGAGTATTTAGGTCACAGGAGTTTGTACATAAAGATTTGAAGAACTGGTTTGTCCTGCTATTTACTTTTTCTCATTTATAATGTATATAAATGTTTGCTTCCCCTATTTGTCACATTCTGCTGCTTTAATGAGATATCCTTATAAATACTCACCGTAAGATAATTATCTGGGACTTGAATCCAAAAGAATATAAGTAAAATCATGCACTAATTGTTCTATAAAATACTATCTACTTACTTTAGATCTCTTCTAATTATAGTTTGAGTTATAAAATGAGAAGTTTTGATAGCAAGTTATAATAACTATGGGGGAAAATGCAATTTTGGACCATTCTAAGAATTTATTATTTTGGAAATTGATGTGAAAAACAAATATTTTGAAGTAAAATTATAAATCAATACATATTTGTATCAATCAGCACTTTTGTACTATTTGTGAACAGTCTACACTTATGTATACATTTTCTATCATTTTATGAACATTCTATATTTATATATATACTTTGAATCATTGGTGAAGAATCTACATATATGCATATATTTTAAAAATTTATCCTGTATAGCAAATAAATCATTGACATTTAGTTTCATAATTGAAATCACTTTTACACCTTTATGCAGTATTTTCATTTTCCAAAATGCTTTCAATGAAGCAAAGGAATTATTTAGGCTGAGTAAACAGTTTGCTGACAAAGGCTTTAACATGGAAAACATGGAATTGCTTCAAAAGTTTAACATAGAAAAAATATTTTCTCTCATAAGAACAACAAAGGGTTAGTTTTACATAAAAACAATATAATGATTCCTCTAAGCTTAGAACATTACAGAAAAAGAAACTATCTTGAAATTTTATGTGGGATTTTTACTATAATTACAGAAGTCCAAAATCAATGATATTTCAACAGACTTTAAAAATAAGCTTTGGGGGCTGGAGAGATGGCTCAGCGGTTAAGAGCACCGTCTGCTCTTCCAAAGGACCTGGGTTCGATTCTCAGCACCCACATGGCAGCTAACAACTGTCTGTAGTTCCAGTTCCAGGCAAACACCAAGGCAAAATAAATAAAGTTAAAAAAAAAAAAAAATAAGCTTTGGTACAGGTTTTAAGTCCAACATATTTGTATTTCAATTTAATGAAATCATCCTGAGTGAGAAAAAAAGTTTAACTGCTCTCAATATCTTGTAGTTAAGACCTGAAAGTATCACAGGTAATGTTAGACTGTGACAACTATAATTAATAATAAATATTGGAGAACTTGCAAGTGTGTATCATATTTGAAAATTACTTCTTAGAATAAACTTTTTTACCTGATGTTCTTCCCAATGGAATTAAGAAAAGTGTTGACCAAAATAGACTTTACAGTACTTTTATATCTTATCTACTCCAGAAATTTATTTCAACAATGTTAATTAAAACTCATAATAAAAGTCTTTAAAGTAAACATATTAATCTTGATTAATTAGAATATGTTAATTCAAGACTTATAGTAGTTATTTAAGAATATATCTTGCAATCTGTGAGACAGTTAAAATGTAGAATTAACAAACACACAAATAAGATGAATAGATAAAAGAGAATGCTGAAAGAAATGACAGCAGCTGATCAAGGGAGAAAAATGAACTAATGTGATCAAATGAAAACAAGTTGTAAGGTAGTAAAATAAAATCAATCTACATATATAGTTACATTTAAGCAAAATTCTACATTCTGAAATTAAGGGCAGATATTGGCAATATTAATTGCATATAAAAAACTTTCAAGTACATATAAAAATATGGATGCAATTATAAAGTTTTGGTTAATACCTAAGGGATTGAAAAATATATTGAATGGAAACATCACAGACAAAAATACCATTAAAAAGATTTTCTAATTCTATTTACTTATTAGCAATATTTCAAAATAAATAAAGCCCACCTAACATCCCTTTAAATTCTGCATAGAAAAAAATAATAATTGAGGCATTTTATAGTGACATATTTGCTTAAAAGTTTACCTCACTGCGAATTTCAAGATAATGCAGAAGTAACACCAAACAAATAAACAAACAAAAAGAATTTTGAACATCTACACTGTATGCATGACCAGAAACAGGTGAATGGATAACTGCAAGGCCTAGAGTAAAACTAAATATGATTGTCCCTCTTCCCTAAAAATCAATAAAATAATTACCAATGACATTTGCTATATTCATACATCGGTGTCTTGTCTGTTTGTTATCATAGAGGTTTCCTCCTGCAGAAGATGGAAGTGGGTACAGAGATCCAGAGCAAGACATTATATGAAGAGTCTAAATTGTGGTTTCCATTGGGCCTATTACCTCAGAGTTCTGGGTGCTATACAGAAAATGAGAAGGAAAGACTATAGGTCTCAGAGTAGATGGAGGACACAGGAAAACATGGCTGGCCCAAAGAATCAACTAAGCAGGGCTCACATGGGCTCAGAGAGACTGAAGCAGCAAGCAAGGTCTGTACAAGGTCTTCTGTATATTTGTTATGGCTGATTTTTAGTTATATTATTGGAGTAATATAACCCTATCAGTGGGAGGGAGTGTCTCTGACTCTCTTAAGTGTGACTCTCTTTAATTCCAGCACATGGGATGCTCTCTCCTTTATTTTCACCACTCGGGAGGTGAAGACAGGATCTTGGCTGCATTACTATCTGATGATCCTGAAAGGAAGAAGTCACTGGTGGCTGTTCTGCTTCTCTGATCTTTCAGATTATTAACCCATATCTGACTCCTGGTTTAAATCAATATAAGACTAATTAGATTCAAGTTTCAGTTTTTTCCATGTCTAGTTGTATCTTCTTTTGTGGTGTTTGGACACTTCTTTTCTTGGTCTTCTCTACAAAGGAATTGGAGAGAGAGTGGATCTGTGAGAGAGGAGGTCAGGTTGGGTGATATGTGTGGCACTGGGGAATTCAAGAAGCAAGGGAGAGGAAAGTGTAGTTTGGATGCATCACTTAAACAGAAATAATTAAAATTTGCAGAAAAAAATATATTCACATTAATATTATGGATAGGCTTTAAATGGATCTCATCAATTTTATCAATAACTTTAGTCACAGTTTGATTTACATCCTCTATATTTTTAAAGTTACTGAAGCTGAATGTGGTTTGAAAACTAAGCATTAAGTATTTTAAATAACTTTTTGCTTACCTTCTTTGAAAAGTAACTTTAAAGGACAGTTTTATATTGTTTATAGTGGTTCAGAATTAAACTCATACTGTCTTTGTCATCACTTGTTTAAAAAAATGTATTTCTTATGATGTTTTCCTAGTATTCCCTCCAGTCCATTGATTCAGAGATTATCTTTAATATAGGCTATAATATAATATTATATATATATATCACAATATAAATAAAATACAAAGGCCCCTCACAGGGACTTCTCTTGGTTATTTGTTATCCTGCTGTTGTCTTTTGTAGTGGAAATCCTGCAGCTTTTGGTCTGTAGGACTGGTCTCTTCATGTAATCCAGCAGGTCACATATGGTGTGGATACTGGAGTAAGCCATCCCTTTACTCTGGCTCTAGGCCTGTGTTGTTTCAGGGTTGGTCAGCCTGCCAGCTGTTCCCGATCCTCACCACCATAGTGATCCCTTCTGCACTGCATTGGTGAGTTAACTCCTTGCAGAGATGAGCACGGGGTAGTGCTACTTCTGCTTTCAGGTCCTCAGGTTGTGTTTTCCATACTTTCAGCTTCAGGGCCAACTATACTGTGTTGCTCAAGCACGGCCTAGGGGCAACTCTGATGAGTGCTGTAGCAGATGAGGAACAAGGGGCTAGCTCTCTAGCTCTTAAGACCTCAGAGGTAGCTCTCCCAACTGTCTCAAGCATTGATGGGCAAGGTGGGGCATCTTTTTTCCTGTCCATGCTACCACATGACACGTGAGTAATAGAGAAAATTCTGCCATGCTCACAGTATCAGGATTGACTGGCCCCAAACTTCTGTCAGTTGAGTTGACTCTATTGTGCAGCCAAATTGCAGTGGAAGGCAGGCAGGGAAATCTTTGTTTTTAAGCTTTGTGTTTATAACTAAGTAAAATAGCCCTATTAACTGAAACATTTCTGCTTAAATTAGCCTTGCAGGAATTTTACTACTTACTTTTGCCATATATCTTATTTTTGCTTAATATAATGTTAAGCTAATACTTTTCTTTCCTGTTAAGACGTGCAGAAATTTTGTTTTCTTGTTAGGTAATGAAAATACTTTTGTTATAAATTTGTAAAGAGCAAATATTTTCAATATGCTATGTCCTTGAACAAATAATAATGTAAGTTTGTTTTGCTTAGTAAACAGTATAACAAAAGAAAATAAAGAGCAAGAAAGTCCTTCTCTAGATGATGGGAAAACTTGAGGCATTGCTGAAGAGAGAGATTTATACTGGCTAGCTGGTGGCATAACAAAGCCTGGCCTTGGCCTCTATTTTGTCAGAATCCATCAAATAAAAGTAGTTATTCTTTGTGATATCAAGTAGTTATACTTTGGTCTAATTTCAGGAAATTATTTTGTAAGGCAACAAAATTTACTAATAGAGATAGTGCTTTAGAAAAATCAATAAATATTCTTGAACACAGGTTATTATAGATAAACAGCCATGCTGCTGAGGATGCTAATGCTTGGGATTCATTGATGCTAAGTATGTATGATGTCAATGGCACCATCCAGATAACAGAAAGGAACACATTAGGACATACCCCACAGGAGATTCTCTTGTGTGGAACTATGGAGTGTCTCATTAAGAACAGTTGAAATTGAGACTGTAAGAAAATAAAGGTTTTATGTATGAGCACTGCATTGAAAACAAGTACAGGTTACTCTGGACCATCCCTGTTCAATGATACAATAATTAGAAGATTTAAAAGTTGAGAATTGAGAGAGAAATAAAATTTTTGACTTGGGAATTAAATAGAATAATGTTACAACTTCTTTAAATATTTTTTTTTTTTAGATTTCAAAATAAAGAATTGCTCATCAGAGACAGACTGAGGCCTTTGAAACAGAGACCCTTGTGCAGAGTGAAATTAGAGGTGAACTAATTCCAGCTTATGGGCTGCTCCTTCAGAGAATCCCTCTCCAGGGCCAGTGTCACACCCAAGATTCTGATCTCAGGCTCTTGCTAGCAGACAGATCCTAGGTTTTAGCTGGGAGGGGCCTCTTCCTGCGACCCCTAAAATAAGGAACCTGCCACAGCCGGCCGGACCCCGCATCCAGAGCAAACTGCATTATCAGAGATGGACTGATGCCTTTGAACCTCAGACCTGTGTCCAGAGCAGAGTCAGAGATCATGCAGACACTTTGTTCACAGCAGACAGGAGACACAGAAGCCCTCTAGCCACAATTGACTAGGAGCTGACTAAGTGTGAACCATTGAAGCCATAGGCAGACACCAGTGCAAGAATATATTTAACAATACAAAGAACAACAAGGTAAAACCAGAAGAAACTGGTGGTTCAACAACGTGAAGACCTGAATACAGCAATGTATAGGAAACAGAAATTGCAGGAATACTGCCAAATTCGTTTTATGAGGCCACAATTACCCTAATACCTAAGCAACTCAGAGACACAACAAAGAAAGAGAATTACAGACCGATTTCCTTCATGAATATTGATGCAAAAATTCTCAACAAAATTCTGGCAAACAGTATACAACAAGATATAAAAAATATCATCCCCCACGATTAAGTAGGCTTCATCACAGAAATGCAGGGATGGTTCAACATACAAAAAACAATAAATGTCATCCAACATATAACAAACTGAAGGGAAAAAAAACACATGATATATCCTTAGATGATGAAAAAGCCTTTGACAAAATCCAATACTCCTTTATGATAAAATTCCTGCAGAAATCAGGAATAAAGGAAAATCTCTAAATATAATAAAGGCGATTAACAAGAAGTTAACAGCCAACATCAAACTAAATGGAGAAATACACAAATCCCACTAAAATCAGAAACTAGACAAGGCTGTCCTCTCTCCCCTTATCTATTCAATATACTTTTCAAAGATTTAGCTAAAGCAATGAGAGATTAAAAGGAGATTAAGGGGATACAAATTAGAAAAGAAGAAGTGAAACTATCTCAATTTGCAGATGATAATGCTGTATACATAAGTGATCCACAAAATTCTACCAGGGAACTTCTACAGCTGATAAACACCTTCAGCAATGTAGCAGAATACAAGATTAACTCAAAGAAATCAGTAGCCCTTCTATACACTAAAGATAGAAGAGCTGAAAAAGAAATAAGGGAAAAATCACCCTTTATAATAGCAGTAAATACCATCAAATACCTCTGAGTAAATATAACCAAAGAAGTAACAGATCTATTTGACAAAAACATTAAATTACAGAAGAAAGAAATTGGAGAGGATATCAGAAAAATGGAAAGCTCTCCCATGTTCCTGGATAGGTAGGATCAACATAGTAAAAATTGTCAATTCTACCAAAAGCAATCTACAGATTCAATGATCTTCCCATCAATATCCAAACACAATTTTTTACATAACTTGAAAGAGCAATACACAATTTCATTTGGAATGACAGGAAAGCCAGGACTGCCAAAACAATTTTGCTCAACAAAAGAACCTCAGGGGGCATCACCATCCCTGACTTGAAGTTATACTACAGAGTTAAAGTAATAAAAATAGCCTGGTACTGACATAAAAACAGACAGGTGTTTCAATGGAATTAAATTGAAGATCCAGACATTAACCCAAAAACCTATGAACACCTGACTTTGACAAAGAGGTCCAACATATTCAATGAAAAAAAAGGTAGTATCATTAACAAATGGTGTTGGCATAGCTGGATGGTAGTGTGTAGAAATATAGAGAACTCAAGAAACTAGAGCCCCAAATCTTGAATTACCCAATTAAAAAATTGGGTTCAGAACTGAAAAGAGAAATCTCAGCAGAAGAATTACAAATGGCTGAAAGGCACTTGAAAAAGTGCTCAGCACCTTTAGCCATTAGAGAAAAGCGAATCAAAACAACTTTGAGATACCACCTTATACCTGTTAGACTGGCTAAGATAAAAGACAAAAATGACAGCCTATGATGGAAAGGTTGTCGAGCAAGGGGAACACTCCTTCATTGTTGGTGGGAGTGTAAGCTTGGTCAGCCACTCTGGAATGCAGTATGGTGGTTTCTCAGAAAACTGGGAAATCATCTCCTCAAGGATGCAGCAATACCACTATTGGGCATATATCCTAACTATGCACATTTGCACTCCAAAGGCATTAGCTTAACTGTGTTCATAGCAGCATTATTCATAATAGCAAGAACCTGAAACCACCTAGATGCCCCTCAACTGAAGCATGGATTAACAAACTGTGGTACATCTACACAATGGAGTACTACTCAGCAGTAGGGTAAAATATCCTAAAAGGCAAATAAATGGTTATGGAGAATATCCTACTGAGCAAGGTATCACAAACTCAGAAAAATTAGCAGAGGATGTACTCACTCATTGGTGGACTTTATAAAAAATGCAAAGAATTCCCAAGCTGCAAACCACAACTACTGAACAGCTTGGGAACTGAAAGACCTTGGACTGGCAACTTGGAGCCCATTCCCTCCAGAGGAACACCTGACCCAGTCTTGATGTTGGGGTGAGGAAATCGAATTTGCCCAGAGTAGATGCTGAACTAAGCCAGTTTGGGACTTTGGGATTGTCCTTGCTGGGGAGGAGATAAGTGTATGGGCAGAAGATAGAGTGATTGTAAGGAGTAGGAGGGGGAAGATAATTTGAACAAGGTGACACATGGATAAAAAATGAGACTTGGTTCATAATAAAAATGGAAAAAATATGAAATTGGAACTTCACTGAAACTTTAAAAGATAAATATTTATTATGAATTTACTATAATATTTGTCTTATCATTAAAAAAATCCTTCCACAAATATGTGCTGCTATTTTTATGGTGATTAATGGTTATTCTTTATATTTGTACTGTTCAATTAGTTTCATTGGGTAATTACAAAAGTAGAGCATGTGAGAAGCAGGAGAATCTGATAGGAGAAGGAACCACAGAGAAGATGAAGTGGAGAACTTTGGAGGATATTGCAGACACAGTAAATAAATATAGCTAACAATTAACCCATATGCACAACCTTGTTCATTCCTAAAATTTAATTGTAATTGGACAGTAAAATTTAGTTGAAAACAGATCAAGAAATATTATATACATAGTAGATTTTATGTGTGGTATATAATATGTAATTATATCAATTTTATTGATAACATATATTTTATAATGTATAATTATAAAATTTAGTAATAAGTTACTTTTCCATGATAAATTAATATTTATTTTATAATTCCACCCAACACAGGGTGGTGTTAATATTTTGAGATATTGAATTTCTGTTCAGGGCTGAGACATTATGAGTGATAAAAATGAATATAAAACTTTCCTAGATCTGAACACAGAAAGCTTATTTTTTTAATCAGAATGTATATATTCATATATATTCCAGACAGTTAACCATATAAATATATGACATGCACATCATGATTATAAATGAGTGTTATTGAGGTAGTTTATATTTTCCCACAAGTTTCCTACCTGATGATTTCACATTTACCTCAGAGGAGGCCATTTCCTGAAACACCTGTCTTTCCTTTGCTGTCTAGTTATTTATGAGGTGTAGATTGCATGGTAGATTCTAAAATCTTTCTGGTCTGTCTTCCTTGTGAAGTCCTTAAGCATCATGACTATATTCTAAGAAGAATTATATCTTCACTGATAATTACAGTAAAATCCTTCTTATAAACTTTTCTGTGACAAGTTGCTGTGGCTAAAAACTTGAACTCACAACTTCTCATTGCTTTTTAGTCAGATCTGTTTTAAAATTAAAACTGGACCTGAAAGTCCTGAGAATTTTCCAACAAAGCAAACCGAAAGTTCCATTTCCAAGTTATACTTCAGTGATGTGTGTAACCCAAATGGCAATGTTTTGCAAGCTGCTCTTTGAATGACATCAGTACAGTTGCTACTCCTGAGTGCTATAACTAACACTCAGTGAGCTTAAATTCTATTGTTTTCACAGGTTTGTAACCTTTATGAACTTACACCATAGATTACTTCTTGTTTCTGACTTGCCTTCTTTTCGCTTTTTCCCCTAGAATTGTGGAACTAATGGGGAGAGAGATTCAGGTAGAGAGAGAAAAGAGAAGAAAGAGAAGCGGTAAGGGTAAGGCAGAAATGACACTAACAATATGTAAAAAACAATACAGAATTACATTTAACAAGCTTCTATTGATGTATCAGCTGTCATCTATGTATTTATCTATCTATCTGTCTGTCTATCTGTCTCTCACACACTAATGATATTAAAGACTTTAGTTGGTGATATCCCATACATGGCATAATGATCCTCTCAGTAACCAAGTATAGGATATATCCTCCCCATGTGTCATCAGGTTTGTCCCAGAGAACCTCTAAATAGTAGAATGTATTACACTGCTCTTTTCCTCTCATCAGGACTTCATGGTCAAAGTTCTGAAAATAACACATACAAGATTGTCAAAGGATGTTTAACTATCAAGCCTCATCTTCATCTAATTTTCAAAATACTTGCTGGTGACAGGCAGCCTGCTGTGAGGAAAAATGTCATCCATAGTTCCACCCAACTGCCACCTCTGTGAACCTAAATTCCCCCGTTTGTTCTACCCTTACTCCTTACCTGGTTTTCTTACTCTGTTTCCTGTCCATGGTTCTTTTTTTATGAGTTTCTCACAGATTTGCATCGTAGCTGCATTGAGTCACTATTAGATTTAGCAGCTCTGATGACTTCCTTCTTAATCCCATTTTTCTGCCTCCATATGTAAAGGAATTGCAGTCAGTCTCTAATGAAAGCTAGAGACATTGAGTTCAAAGCATTGTCCAATGCAACCCGTGTCAGAGGATTTTTACTGCTTTATCATTTCCCTAAGTTCCCTCTTTGGTAATTCACTGTCCACTTCCTATTTTTCACTGCAGCTGTTAGGGAGTCCCATCATTGTCCTCTCTGAATCTCTCATAGCTTGTCATATATGTGCTGCAAGCAAGGTATGTTGGGAATCGTGTTTAATCTGCCATGATACAATAGTGCTTTTATCTGGTTAGTTGGCAGAAGTCTATGAATAGAGAGGCCTCATGCCCCATGGACAAGGGACTGTGGACAAGAGGCATGGCAAGACGGGGTGGGCAGGAGATACATAGACTGTTTTTTGACATAAATGATTTTATTGTTATAATAACAGAAAGAGAGAGAGGAAGGGGAGTAGGGGAGAAAGAGGAAAATGGGGGACGGAGAAGGAGAATAAAATAGAGAGAATGAACAAGAGGGAGAAGGATAGAGAGTGCTCCCAGGAGGAAAGTAGCAACAGAGAGCATCCAGCAGTGGGAATTCTTAAGTGGGTCTTGACATCAGAACTCAGAGCAGGGCAAGGCATCAGAGGCAAGAACAGAATTCTAACAAGGTAGATTAAAAATTACTGACATTCTTTCCTGCTTCTCCAAACAAACAACACCTATCTTAAACTCCTTAAGCACTATAAATGTTAAATACTGCTTTTTTCCTCAAATGTGGATCACCTGCTCCATGCAAACTCTACTTTGGGGTAAATGACTGCTTTTAATTTACTTCATGCCTCTATCTTCTTAGAGCATACCATGTTTTGTCTCTTAAAAAAAATTAACTTGAGTGTAATAGAATTTTACAGCAGCAATATCAGTCAATAAGAATTGAAAAATGTTGCTATTATTATCATTTTCTTCACATGTGTAAGGAATGTGACTGTTTAATGTAAAACAAAACTTTAGATTTGGCTACTGTCTGGATTATGTTTTTAGGTCCATGATAAGTTTTGTGTGTCTCAACTTTTCACCACTATAACAGAGATTATAGTATTTATTTTTGTGGCACATACTGTGCACTGGTAAACTAGATTTCCTAGATATTCTACAATGAAATCTTCCATGAAATTCATCAGAAATTTGAACTTTGGTGCGACAACTTATTTTCCAAACTGATCATAGGAATATTTATAATAGAATTATGGAGATGGCATTTCAGCTTTATTCTTTATTTTCATATAGTATTATATTCCAATGTATCTTCCTGCTTTAGTATCTCTGTATGCAACATGATTATATTCAGTTAGAATCCTCAAAATGATATGATATAACCAATAATATTTTCTAAAGTTGTATGGCAATTGCCTGGAAAGTGATTGGTTTTTACTGGGCCACTTTATTCAGGTAAGACTTTCTCAGTGATTGAGGCCTTGTGTGCAATTCAAGGGATTTAATAAACAGTTTATATACACGTAGTTTTCAAACTGAACATGTTCTTTATGAAAAAGTAAATCATTGCTTTAGAATGTAATTTGAAAGTATGTGTTTACTTTATTCTGAAAATCTGTATTATATATACCCCTGTCTAATATTTGCCTAATTATTTGCTAAAAATAGACTTTACTATTTTTTAAGAAGTTTCATTTTTCAATTGTTTAGTTATTTATTTTATTTTTTAAATTGTTTAGTAACTCAATTGCAGTCACTTTTTATTATTTCCACAAGGATGTGTTTTCTGCCAGCTTACCTGTTTTCCCTCTGCTGGACATGCATAGCTCAATGTTAGTAGGGTGTTAGAGGTAAAATAAAAGTTAGTCTCCTCTACTGTGCTTATTTGCAAATCTCTGTGGCCAGTCTCCAAAACGACCCTAGTCAGTGAAAGCTAGTAAAATTCCTCCTTTGCTTGACACCTACACCCTGACACTCACTGCCTGCCATTTTCCTCACTGTTTTCAACCTCATGGTCTATGAAGGACTCTTGTCTTAAACTGAAATAATTTTTGACAATGTTTTCAACTTTTAGGATATATTTTCTGTCCCTTTTTTACATTTAAAAGTGGAACCCCAGGAAATATCATGACTATCATTTTTTGTTTATTTATTTTATTTTATTTTAATTTTTTAAAAACTCAGGTTCTTTTTTTCTTCATTCACATTTGTGAGAGAAAGAACATTTTTAGTCTCAATATGCAGCTGAGGAAGGGTTTGCATTCACATGTCTCCTTCTTCAGCTTCTCAGTGTTGGATTTCAGATATGTAGCACCCTTCCTTGCTATCCAGCTATGTCAAAAGTTGAATCCTGAATGTCAGATTACTATATGTATTTTATAAAACATAATTGTGTATTTTAAAATTAAATTAACATGCTACAAATATTTTTGTATTCTTAAAATCATGTTTTTTTTTCTGTATTACTCCAGTGGTAGATTAATTTACATTGATCATATAAAAATGCTTTTTATACCTGGGCCAAAATTAGCCAATGATGATTTTGAAGTCACTTTTAATTGATATTTTTTTCATCTGTGCTAGGATAGGTGTAAGTATTTATTTTTCTGATGATCATATTCTCTTACCAATTTTATATCAAGAAATGGAAAGTGGCAGCCATTTTTAGGAATTACATTTTCTCTTAAGATTAGTATTAATTTTCTGTAAAACTCACTATACCTAGTTGCTTTGCCTAAGAGTTAGAATAAGAAATGAATGTAACACTAATTTATTCATTTTGAAGTATTAATCAGACCTTCTATTGTTTTCTATTTAAGTGCTCAGTGCTTAAACACAGGTTTTCTGTGCACATGGCATCTGTGATTCACTTTTCATTCCTGTTTTCAGTCTGTCTGCCCCTTCGATGATGAGTTTCAGCTTCTGTGACTGCTGTTGCTGAGGCTGCTCATATTGGCCGCTTCCTTATTTAGACCAAGCAGTAGATGGATAAGACTGCTTGTTAATTTCCATAGATTTTCTTCAGCCCCACTGAAGTCTGTCTTATTTTCATATTTTTCTATGGTTAGACTCAGAGGAACTGACCACAGCCTTGCTTCTGGAACAAAGCTTATTAGCATGAGAGTAATTATGTCCTTCTAGACTGTGATTAATTCTCAAATGAGTCTATAAACACATCTGGCCCAATGTGATGCTAGATAATCTTTGCAAAAAGATTTAGAACAGTCTAATTTTTCCATGTGAATTACTAAAAGTTCTTTTTCTTTTAGAAATTTTTGTTTGGAAAAGACATTTGAGCATGCTGTCCCAAACTACCTGTGGAAAACCTTGACCCAGACAACTGCAGAGTCATGGGCTTTTGAGTCTCATCATCTGCCTCTAAGTGATAGTGCTGGGTAATTTCATCTACTATTTAGTCAGACTTGAGTGTCCAGCTGTATGTTACTATAGATGTGGTCACTTAATGTGGATCCAGTTACCTGAAAATCTAAGAGAAGTGGCAGAGAAAATTCCAGAGATAAAGAAATTCTGATTCCATATAGAAACAGTGCAGGGTCAAGCCTTACAACCAAAATGAGATCCTCTTTAAAAAGCATAAACATGTATATATAGTATATGTTTAATGCATGTATATGTGAGCAAAATATTTAATTAGATAATGCAAAAATATATTAATAGTTATGTCTAACAAAATATATAATTATAGTAATATATGTTTACTTTTCTAGAATATAAACAGTTCAAATTGCTTAGGTTTTCCTTTCAGGTCTCTGTGTGAGATATTACATATTTATCTGTGTGTACAAATGTGCACTCTTTAAGGTGCACTCAGGGGTAGAGGACAGAGGTTGGGTTTGAGTGACTTTTTGGGTCACTCTCCATTTGATCTTCTGAGACAGGGTTTCTCAGTGAATCTGTAGTTTGCAGATTTCATTAGGCTTGGTGGTCAAAGAGCTCCAGTGATCTTCTCATGCCACCCCACACCCCACATCCCTAGTGTTCAGAATTCAGAAGTGTTCCTATGCACCAGCTTCTTATGGATGCAAGGCAGGAGACTTAGAGCCTTTTGCATGTTCTGCTTATCCCTTACAAAATGAGTTGTCTCCCCAGACCCACTGCCCTTATTTTTAAAGCATCTAGAAGTGAAATTTTGATGCTTGTAGTCCAAGTATTTTGATACTTCTATAATATCTGCAGGTCTTTCATTTTCCTGTTTACTGACATGTTTTTATATAATAATCATTTACTTTGATTTAATTTGTTTGACTTCTTTTGTGTGGTCTTCAGTTAATTTTTTTTTTACATTTTTTTTGCTTTAATTATATACAGTATAGAATATTGTAATTGTTCTTAAAATATTACTGCACGATCTGAGCTATAAAGTGTTATTACTTTGGAATATATATACACACATATATGTATATACATATGTACAAATGTGAATGCATTTATTATTTAGTTTTTTAGTTTGTTAAGTATTACGAATGTATCAGGCCAAACTGAGAGTTTAAGAAATTGCAATTTTTTTGTGTATAAAAGCAATGGTAGATGCAATTAACCCTTTTTAAAACCTACCCAGTAACTCCAGACCGCAATCTTTCCCCTAAGTCCCATTGTAGGGACTGCACAACAACCCTACACACAACGTACGAGGAGCCAACATAGCAAATTTAAAGTTTGTAAGTCTGTGGACAATTGAAAACCTGGAACACCTGATGTGGTGGGAGGGGAAAGGGACCTTGAATAAGGATATACAAGGATAGAAAGTGTGACTTCTTTGTTAATAATAAATAAATAAATAAATAAATAAATAAATAAATAAATAAATAAAAGAAAACCTGGAACAAACATTAATTCATACCATAAGTCACACAAAAAATTATCACATCATTTAAAATGAGTGAAAATAAAAATAAATTTATACTATTATCAAGAGAGAACTGTATAGCAACTGCATAACCAACTAGCCTGTTTAAAATAAAACCAACTGAAAAGTCAGCAACATTCAATTTGAACAAATTAGAAAGAACAAACCAAACCCAGTGTACACAAAGGGAAGAGAGTGATCTGATTAGGGAAACATCACAGCAAAACTAGAAATAATGGCGTGGAAGCCAGACCCTGATTGCCAGAAAGACTAGAAGTTCACAGAGCTTTAGCCAGGTAAATCCAGAAAAGATGAATAATTATTTGAAAAGACTTATATTAAAAAATATTCTAGTATTCAGGAGGCTGAGGCAGTGGTTGAATTCAAGCTAGGGTCATGCAGATAATGAAAGCCCATCTCAAATCAAAGGAAAACAAGTAAACGAAAAACCCACAAGAAAAAAGGAAAGTGTGTGTCTCGGGGAGTATCTTTGCCACATATACTCAAAACAGTTAATAAAAAAATAACACAGCCTATAGCTAGTTCCTTATATAAATATAAATGCTTATCACTACCCAGAAAGCAGAGTTAGGAAGTTTATGAGTTCAAGAATAACATGACCTGCACTGTGAGATAGAAGACATACAGATTAAATATAAAGACCCTCTTTAAAACCAAACAACCCTTAAAATTTTTTCTTTGTTCTGTATGTTTTGTGTCTTGATTATAATGTGGCGCGCTGACTTTTTTTTGGGATCAAAACAAACAAACAAGAAAAAAAAAAAAAAAAAAAAAAAAAAAAAAAAAAAAAAAAAAAAAAAAAAAAAAAAAAAAAAAAAAAAAAAAAAAAAAAAAAAAAAAAAAAAAAAAAAAAAAAAAAAGCCAAACATGCCCAAGCGGCAAACCACAACCACGGAACAGCTTGGGATCAGAAACACCCTGGACTGACCCTTTGGATCCCACTCCACCTAGAGGAACACCTGACTCACTCTTGAGGGAGGGG